>VWZX01000908.1:4114-17789 GCA_013399015.1 Galbula dea | reverse complement strand
CCCCCACCCTCACCCCCCCACCCCCTTTTGGCAGGTGCTTCCCTTTCTCCAGGGACCCCTACTATTCCTCTCACTCAGTTACAGCCACACTCCCTGGCTCTTTCCAGCCAGCAGGGCCAGGTGGTCACAGGTACGGCTGGACAGCTGCAGCAGGCACAACAGACAGTCTTCAGCTTCCCTGCCAGAGCTGGAGGGCAGATCGTGTCGCTGACAGGTCAGCACTCGCTTCTCCTCCACTTGCTTGAGGTGGGGGGATGGAGGCATCTGTGAGGGTCATGGTCCTGGCCAGAGAGCTGACCACAAACTGAGGTGGGAGCACAGAGAAGGCAGAGCTCCATGTCTGTGGCTGTGAGGGAGAGATGGGAAGACAGGGCAGAGAACGCTTGGTATAGGCAGGAACAGCATCCGGGGGGATACAAACTAGGGGAAGCAGCAAGGTTGTCAGTCTCCTGCCCCAGGGTTTTTCCTGCTGTGGCTAGCAAATGCAGGAGGAGATGGGACCCTAGCATGGCTGTGCTGAGGCTGAACTGTGCTGCTAAGAGGACTAATGGAAGGAGATCGCAGGGCCTCAGGTGTCCGATGGATTTTTTTTTTTTTTTCTTTAGTGCTGTCATCTGGCTCCGATGAGCTGCTCTTGCTTTTGTATTTGGATCTGCAGTCAGTCACTGAAGCACAGTGCAGAGGATAGATTAGGAGAGACTCAAAGCAGAGGATGGAGTAGTACCGGTGTGCTGCCTTGTCCTTTGTAGGAATTTCTCGTGTCTGGGCTCTCCACTGGGGCTGGACTTGCTCCTGGCTGGAGGTTCAGAGCAGGGCTAGACTTTGCTTTGTGGAGGGCAGTTGTCATCTGAGGACAGGCACTGAGAGTGAGAGAGTATTTCTTGCGTCTTGTTCGTTTGTGCTCAGGTTGGTGGATCTGATAGCCTATGTGCTTTCTTGGAGCCCTTACGGCTTCTGTGGGCTCTGGTGAATGGCGTGATGCCGTGCGAGGGGACTGGATTTCTCTTGTTATCTGGAGGAGCTAGGAGAATAACGAATGTGTTTCCGTGGTGGGGTGCAGGGGGAGATGCACACTCTGAGCGAGGTTGGCTGATGATTGCTGCTCTCTGCAGCATCCCTTGCTCTTCCCTCTGGAGACAGAACCCGAGCCTGACGGGAGCTTTCTGTGTTATGCTCTATCTCTGGAACTGAAGAGCTTTTCAGTGGGTGGACTGGGCCAGAGGCTGTGTGGCCATGCCTCTGCAGCCCTGGGATGCACACCACTGGACCCAGTGGTCTGTAGTCCCTGCGCAAGGCACTTGATGTGTTTGAGATCGCAAGCTGGGTGAGACAGCTGTTCCCGGAGTGCCCTGTGGAGGATAGAGCTGGGCTCCAGAGGGTGAAGGCAGTGGGACCCAGCTGGCCTGAGTGTGGGCAGTGCTGGAGGCATGTGCTGGGCCCTCCCCTCCCAACCTCATGTCTGCCTTGTCTTGGTGGAACCATGCATGGTGAGGTGGGCACCAGACTGAACTATGAATATAGCTCCTGAACTATGCCTCGGGGCTGGACAAAAGCTGCTGTGTCCCTCCCTTTTCTCTCTGGAGCCCTGTAGGCCAGCTGATCCCTTCTTGTGTGTCAGGAAAATGCAGGCCTGGGGGCAGGGCCTGGCTTCTGCCATGCGCTGCATTTGGCAGGTCTGCAGGGCTGTGCTGTGGAGCTGTATACGGCCAGAGAAGAACTAGGAGGGCTTTCACGTGGATCAGAGTGCCTGTATCCCTACTGAGCAACAAGCTGATGGGGTTCTCTCTTTTCCCAGGTGGTACCATGGCTCAGCAGGTTCCAGTCCAGGCGATCCAGGTGCACCAAGCGGCGCAGCAAGCGTCTCCCTCTAGTGACAGTAGTACTGACCTTACCCAGACCTCTTCCAGCGGAACAGGTAGCTGGGACATTACGGTAACCATGTTCTAACTTCCTTCCTAACTGCTGCTGATAACAATCCGCACCAACAGACCTCAGGTCTGCTCCCTGCCTAGGATCCTTCAGACCAACTCTGTCCCAGCCTTTCTGACAGTTTCTCAGCAGTATGTGTCCCTGTTGCCAGGCCTTGTGCTACGCTATATCTAGGGAGATGCTGCTGTGCATAGGGCACTTTACAAGCGATTTCAGAATGTCTCCAAATGCATCCTCTGCGCTTGCTTGCAGCGTGGAGCTGGGATCAGATTGCCCAGTTCTCAGATGGTTTCTTAGTGAGCCAGCGTTGCCCCGGCTCACATCTACTTGAGATTTTTACTATATATACACAGAGGATTCCTCTGTCAGCAAAAGCTGAGTTCAGGTGCCTGGATGCAGGCTGGATCCAGTTCAGTGGTTTTATTAAAGCTTCATCAGGAGACTTGTTTCTTAAGTTTGAGTTCAGTCCTGGGATATTCTGTTGCTGTGCTTTTCTGCCCTCTCATACTCACTGATGGAGAGGTTTGAGCTCTCCTGTGTGTTCCCTGGGGCTTTTCCCCAAGAGCTTGGGAGACTAAGATGGGTGTATCTCCCTGTACCTGCTGCTTCAAGGATGTTGTGCCAGGGGTGGCTGAGGGAGGGGTGCTTAGCAAGCGTGTGAGTGTAGCAGACTCCTTTTGTGTGGCTCACATGTAGTCTGTCCTGGTGCCAGTGACCCTCCCAGCGACCATCATGACGTCATCTGTGCCAACCACTGTGGGTGGCCACATGATGTACCCCAGCCCACATGCGGTGATGTACGCACCCACATCTGGCCTTGCAGACGGTGGACTTGCAGTCCTCAACGCTTTCTCACAGGCACCCTCAGCGATGCAGGTGTCCCACAGCCAGGTCCAGGATCAGGGTAAGACAGCTGTCTGATCAGTGTTCCCTGAAGTGCTCTGACTTCCTGATTTTTCGTGTCACGTGTATTTATGCTGCATTTCAAAGGATTTTTCTTCTGAGTAGCCTTAGTGGCTGTACAAAGGCCTGGCAGGGGTGGTGCTTGATGTGCGCTCTTAGATTTTGCCGTTCTCCTATGCAAAGGATTGCTTTAGCTGTTTGCTAAGCAGAAAAGGGTGAGGGTTGCTGGAATGGGTGGTGTATGGGGCAGTCAGTGGAGGCAGCTAGGAGACTCTGGAGAGGATGTGTGATTGCATGAGGGGGCAAAACAGCATGAAGCCATGCAGGCAAGATTTGGATTGAGGGATTGTTTTCCAGCATTTGGAAAAGCTAGTGCATGTGACTTTCTCCTGAGATGCCTCCGTGCATGCAAACAGGCACTTTCAACCTTGTGAAGCTCTATGGAGCTCAGAGAAAGGACCCATAGGGGAGCACTGTTTAAGGGGTGCTGTCATATGTGCTCTCTCTCTGTGGCAGGTGGCGTTCCCCAGGTGTTTCTGACAGCCCCATCAGGCACCGTTCAGATCCCAGTCTCAGCTGTCCAGCTTCACCAGGTAGGCACAGAGTGGTACTTGCAGGTGTTCAGTGTGTGTCCTTGCTCTGCACATGCTGGCACGTTCTTGTTTGGTCTGTGCAGACCTGGGCCCTTGGGTAGGGCCAGTCCTCAAGTCTGTGAAAACTGTCAGTGTCACCCACCTTTGGGTGAGGAAGTCTTGCCCTCCTTGAACAAGTGCTCAGAAAGTACAGTGCTGCCTTGGCTGCTGGCACAAATGGTCTCAAGGGCATGCTCTCCTCCAGTGCTTCCTCCTTCCCTTTCTCTCTAGATGGCTGTCATCGGGCAGCAGAGCAGCAGTGGCAGCAGCCTGACAGAGCTGCAGGTGGTCAACTTGGACACCTCACACAGCACCAAGAGTGACTGAGAGGCCTCTGCTGCTGGCCTTGCACTGTCCCGGGCTTGTCATGCCAGTGACAGGGCTGGCAGCAATTCCTCCTCGTACAGACTGCACCAGTTATTTATTGTTGCCTTTTCACGTTTCCTTCATCCACACATGCACACAAACACGCACGCACCCACACCCACATACACACAGGCATGCGCATGGGGCTGCAGGACCTTCCTGGAGCAGAGCTGTGCTGGGGCCGTGCAGGGCTTGGGGGCGTTTGGATGCTGCGATAGCTGTGCTTGTCTCACGCCAGCCAAAGAACCTTGTCTCTTAAGGGGAGGATTGCTCTGCGCTGTAAATAAATACTGCGGGCCCTTTGCAGCTGGAGGCTCTGACTCCTTCTGGGCTCTCCAGGTCACTTTGCCCATGAGTGCTTTGTGCAGGGCTCGGCTCAGGCGAAGAGCTGTCCTGTAGGCTCTGCTCAGAGTGGAGTGGGCTGTGGCTGTGCTGTTGGCCTCAGCAATGTGCCTTTGGGGGGTGACAGATCCTGGCTGCAGCAACTTCCCCTGGGCTCTGGACAGGGGAGAGTGGCCAGCTTGTGTGTGTGCATCTCTGGTTGGGCCTGCGCACCCTTCCTCTGGAGGGGAAGGCACAGCCTGTGGTTTACACCCTGTGGCACGTGGCCCTGTCCTCACATGCACTACAGTAAGCCCTCTACCCTCAGTGCCTCCTCACTGGACTGCCCGGCAGATTTGCGGTCATCTGTGCCAACTAACTGGCTCTGTCCTGGTGGCTGCCCTTACACAGCAAAGGTTGTTGATCGATGTCCAGGAGCACAACGATGGCCCTGGGGGGCCTCTGTGACTGCCTCAGCCCCTCACTCTTCTCTCAGCCCTCACAGCGCTTGCAGATTCCATACACCCAGGGGAACGTGGCTGGGTCTTTCTGACATCCCCCTGCAGCTCCGGCCAGCACTTTCTAAATTTCTGTCTGATGCGAAGTGAAGAAACAAGTGAAGTGTCAAAGGGAAGAGCCTGTGGGGCACTGAGCTGTTGGGCAGGTGGCAGGCTCTTCCCGTAAGCACCAGGGTGACCTGCAGGCCACTGTGGGCTGTGGAGGAGCAGCTGTAATGCCTGTGCAGACTCAGCTAGGCTGGGGCAGAAGGGCTGGAGCATGCCTGGTCCTGCACGGGAGTTGCTGTGAATGGCTCTGCTACTTAGCCCTGTCCCTGGAGGGAGAGTGAGCAAATGAGAGAAGCTGCTGAATCTTTAGGGGAAGAAGCAGCTACTGTAACACTTTTTTTTTTTTTTTTTTTTAAGTTAAAGATGAAAAAAAGCCTTGGAGGGAGAGAGAAAAAAAAAAAAAAAAGGAAAAAAAAAAAAAAAGGAAAAAAGAAAATTAAAAAAAAAAAGAAAATTACTTTATTTTTCTAAGTGTTAAACTCAATATTTATGTAATTCTTTAAGGAATAAAAGTTTGGCTCCTGTACAGTTTTCATGGGGTTTGTACCAGGGGGATGGGAGAGGGGTGGGTGGGCATGGAGGCAGGAAAGGGGCCTTGCTTTTGAGTTTGTATTGTAACCTTGGACACGTTCCCTCAGCATTAGCGTTTAAGCTGTGCTCTCCACCCACCAGTATGTGCCAGGGATCAAGCTGAACCAAGTGGGATGCTTGTTTCTCACTTACTGGTACTGAGGACTCCATACCGATCATTTAGGGCTTAACAGGTGGAAGGGAAGTGAAGCAGTGGCTGGTCTTTAGAGATGGGCTTGCAGTGTGCCTAGGAGTCAGAGATGGGATGTGTCTTTTGATGGCTGCCCTATTCACCTGTGCTTCTGGAACCTGTAGCTGTTCTGTTACTGCATTTGGTGGGGAGCAGGGGAACCTGTGACTGCCTAAGAGATACAGGCTTCCTCCTGCTCCTCCCTGGGTGGCAAGTGGCCAGCAGTCACTGATCCCTGTTCACTGTGCAGGTAGCATCTCTTGAACAAGCCCGATGATCTGGGCTGTAGTTCCCCCTCTACTGCTGTTTTTTAGTGCACAGGTGCCTTCCATGCTCCCTGTGCAAATAGCTCTCAGAATGGTCTTTCAGCCCTTGGTCTGTTACGCAGCGTAGGAAGGGCTTGTGAGGAGCGGGGTGGCACATCTGGCGAGAGTGACGATGTATGTTGCCTCCCTTTAGTATCCTGCCTCTGAGTGACATGCACCATGCAGCCTGGAGCACGTGGGAGTGCTGTTCCATGCCCCATTGCTAGGTGTATGAAAGCTGCTCGGTGATGCTTCCAAAGCAAGTCTGGGTACCTAGGAGGTCATCCAGAGAGAAGGATGGAGGTGGGGTTTGCATTGTTTTTTGCCCCAGAACATCACTGGCCTGGCTTTGCTCTACTTTGCTTGCGCTGGCACCGCAGGGCAGAGCTGTTGGACCAGGTTGGCAGGAGAGCCCATGCTGCTACACAGGGTGTCTGGCTGCATTCCCTCTCTGGCTCCCCAAAGGCAACTGCTGGTTAAACGCTAATGGTGTAGTTTATTTAAGTGCAGACTTGTAAGAACACTTGTGTATCAGGGATGAAATGGCATTTATTGTGTGGTTGACATTTTTAGTTCCATTTTACTGATTTTGGGGGGGGGAGGGTGTATGTGTGTGTGTGTGCGTGCGCACGTGCGCATGTGTCTATGCATAAGTGTGTGTGGGATTTTTGTTTTGGTTTATTTTTTGTTTTTGGGGTTTTTTCCCCCCTCCAGTTTCCAGGGTTGTGTTTCTGGAAGGATGTGGAAGTAATCACAGTACTATGTACAGAGCTTTCTTTTGTATTAAAAAAAAAAAATTACTCTTTCAATAAATGTTATCATTTTGTGCACAGATCTGGGGTCTCGGCCATGCTTTGTGGGAGGGTATGACACACACGTTAGGGCAAATGAATGGGGGATCCGAGGCAGATTTCTGCCACCTGTTTGTGTACTGTGGAGGGTGGCAAAGAAGGGTTCCTTGCAAAAGAGCCATAAAGGGACTGGAAACAGGCCAAAATTGTGTGCAACTGACTTCAGTTGCCTCTCCAGCAACACTGAGAACAGGGTAGTCTTACAATCCAAAACCTGCTGAAAGTGAGGACAGTTCTCACTTAAGTCATCTAGACAAGGTGGATGGGAGGGTGGGTGCAGGGCTGACGTTAGGCCCAAACTCCAGGCCTAAAGAAGTTTAATTTTTGGTTAGCACTGTGTTAGTGCTGACATTACGTGCTTTTAGCCTTTCTTTCACCTACTCTGCACCAGCCCTTATAAAAGTTCATTAACCACCAGACAAACTATACCGACACACAATGTCACAAGTATCTTGAGCCCTTGCAGCTGCAGTCTTTAGCTCCCAACCTCAATTTTTTTTTTCTCATTTCTAATACTAGCTAGGGAGAATAAGAAGACGCTCTGATTTTTTGTAATTTCCTGTCCATCACGTCCATTTGTCCCATGTGCAGGCAGCACAGGTGGGCAGGAGCCCTGTGGCACATGGTTGGAGCGTGCCGCAAAAACAGACCGTTGCTTTTCGGGAGCTGGCTGTCAAGCTGCCGGTCTGTCAGGAGTGCTGTGAAAGGATTTTATTGCTCTGCCCAGTGTTTAGTGTCCACCCCTGAAACTGGTTGACCAGAGAGTCTGTGAAATCTCTACACATTCAAAGCTCGAGTGGAAATGCCTCTGAGAAATTTGATCTAGCTTGCAAGCTATATCCAACTTTGAGGTTGGCCCTGCTTTGAGTAAAAGCTTTGATCAGGTGGAGGTGCCTTTCCAGCCAAAATTATCCCGTGGTTCTAAGATAGCACTTCACTGGGCCATTTACAGACACCCCTGAGGACATGTCCACAAAGTATGGATATGTGAGATGTCACCGGTCATCACTGTATAGTCTTTGTCCTTTTGCGATTGCTAGGCTGTCCGGCAGTTCGTCGGGCTGTCCCGAGGGAGGCGCACGCCCCCGGGCGGCTCCTCTGGGCACGGGGCTCGGGCCCGCGCTTTCAGCCCTTCACTCCCCACTCCGCCCCCTTCCCTCATGCGACGGCTCGTAGCGTGCGTGGGCCGCGGCGGCGGCGCTGGTAGGTAGGTGCAAGCCGCAGCGCTGCTTCCGCTCCTGTTCCCCATTGGCGGTGGGAGCTGGATATGCCGATGCCGCTTCGCTCCGCCCTTGGCGCAGCTCGCGAGTTTCAGCCGAGTCGTCACCCCGAGCTGTGGAGGGCGGAGAGGGACGGCTCAGTCCGCGGCGGAGGGGGCGGGGCCCCTGGAGGGTACTGGCGCGTGAGCGGTCGCTTCCTCCCCCTCCCCCTCCTGCTCCCCGTGTCGGGTCAGGGGCAAGAGCCTCTTCCCCCCCGCCTCCCGCGGCTCTCCGAGGCCAGGCCCTTCCCCGGGGCAGCAGCCTGGCGGCGGTGGGGCCACATTGAGCGGGGAGACCGGAAGGTGGAGCAGGCTTCTCTGAGTTTTCCGAAACGGCCCCGGAAGAAAACCTGCCGCTTCCGCGGCGGCCATTAGAGAGGCAAATCGTTCTTTGGCGGCCCCTGCTCGTCTCCCTGCGTAGGCGGGCCGGCCGGCCATCGTCCCTCCCGCCGTCCTGGGATGCGGAGGAACAGACTGGGCTGGGCTGAGCAGGGCAGGGCAGGGCAGGGCTCCGCTTCGCTTTCGAACCGGGTGCCACGGTGCTTCGTTGACTCGGCGCCGTAGCTCCCGTGTTCGTTTGCTACGACTCTCAAACTTACTGTAGTGCGTGTATTTAAGCAGTACAGCTTAACTGCGAGTTGTCGTAGGCTCTGGTGTGCCTCATTCGTATGTGTTGCAGCTACTTCTTCGGGTGCACTAAATCCACGTTCTCCACCAACTAGCTACAAATCCTTCGGGACCACTTCTGATAGATTCTGCTCTAAAGCGAGCTTTTTCATGGTAAATGCCATGATGTGGGGTTGGGGTGAAGTTATCAAACAAAATAACGCTTCACAGAGACTTGTTTTACTATTGTTTTTATTTTATGTGAACGTCTTGGGGTAGGGTTTTTTTCTTCTCTGTACAAGCATAGTTGGGGAAAACAATTGTTTTGACATATGGTGTGGCATCTAGGCACAGTTACAAAGCACAGAAGATTAATATGGCCCTTTTATTACAGAGAGACTGCAAGAAGATTCCCAGCTGGCTTGCTGCAAACTTCTAGGAAGGGACAATTGAAGGTAGGTATGAATTTCTCGAGAGTTCAGGCTGCTTCTCTCTGCGTCTGGGAAACATCTTTAATGTGCCTATCATAATTTTGTTGGTTGGTATCTTCTTCAGTTGTACGTGGATTGGCTATTTCTTAAGTATCTTAACTTTTTTTTTGTTAAGAATGGCTTGTGTTCCCATCAGCTGAACAGCGTGTTGCTTCACTACTTCTCTTGCTAGTATGCATAAGTAACAAGAGGGCCTGCTCATATGTTTCCACTACCACCTGCCTGAGCTACTCTGACAACCAGCTCCACTGCTGGCAGTCACTGTTACACTGCAAATTATTTCATTTTCCTCTTTGCATAGATGAAAGCAGAGAAGTGTCGTAGCTGCTTCTTTGTAGTCCTGAGATACGAAGAACAATCAGGCTGCAGAGATTAGCAGCCTTTTAATTTGGTTAAATTTGCCCATTAACTAAACATTGTAAAGGCAAATAATATTTGAGAAGAGGCCAAGGAGGAGATACTGAGTGGCTTTTAGAGAGTGACCTGATTTGATGTATATGAACTTGATCCGAGAAATTGCTGGTTACTGTCTTCAGGGCCTGCGGACTCAAGTTAGGTACAGCTCCACCATGGGAGAACCTTGGCTCTAGGTAAACTTTCAGTCTAAACAGATAGATATATAACAAGAGGGAAGACAGAAGTGCAAAAGTGGCAACTCGCACAGGGTTGTGTTGTGGACAGCGGTAGAAATGAGAACAGGACCCAGGTCTCCTCTTGTTATTTGCTATCATTTAAGAGAATCAGAATGGACCCATTCTGCCTTAGAATGTGCGTGCCAGTAATACTTGGAACAGGGTTTGTATATGCAATGCTCATTTCCATGGAGTGGGGGTGTGAGCTTCTGCAAAATGAGATTTTCTTCAGCACTTTATGCTGGGTGCAGAATCTTAGGATCAAAAGCTGTGCCTCAGCCACTTCTACTTGCAAGCAAATGAGGTGTTTGAGCACAGTTTTGCTGGCATGCTGTGCAGCTCACCAATGAAAGCTCGCCTCTGCTTCCCTGTGTCTCTGCAGGCGCATTTCCTGTCATGGTGAATGAAAGGCATAATGGCAACCTGTTCGTGCACGTGGGACCCAAGGCGCAGGCCTACCCAGAGGAGCTGCTCCGGCAGCGGCGAGGCCACGATGGCCAGCCCGAGTACCTGATCCAGTGGCGTATTGTCAGCTTGGAAGAGAGAGCAGTGGGAGGCAGCGGTACCTCCTCCGCAGAGAAGAAGCCAAAGAAGGTCTCGCTGTGGATGTCTGCAGAAGAGGTCTGTGCCAGCTGCCCGGCATTGCTGGGCGAGAGGAAGCCAAAAGGGCAATGGGCGAAAGAGGAGAAGGCAGCCAACCCATTCACCGCAAATGAAACCTGGCTTCTGGAGATGAAGGCTGATGTCAGGAGGCTGGTGCGGCGAGCTGGCTGTCAGATGGTCGAGGCCAGGGCCCCTGAGCCCTCCCTCCTCAACACCATCCACGTGCTGAGCGCGTACTCCAGCCTTGGCTCGCTGGTGGATGCCTTCAAGGAGACGGGAGCCCTCGACTTGCTGACGAAGATGCTGTGCCACAAAGGAGAAGCAAATCCGCTGCAGTGCCGGCGAGATGCTGAGGGCCCTGGCTTCGCGTGACGCAGGTCGGGGCTGCTACTGCTCAGTGCCATTGAGGAGGTGCTGCTGGGCAGCTGAGGGATGCCAGTCCTTTTGTAGGCGTGGGGTGCCAGGGGAGCAGTGTGCCTCTGGACTTATTGGCAAAAGGGGAAGAATCGGGCTGGAGCTTCCGAGCGGCTCCTTGGTTTTAGGTGTCTGGGGTGTCGTGGGACAGATTCAAGGACGAAACACGGTTCCGGGTTACCCTGAGCAGCAAAACTCTTCCGGGCCTGCAAGACAGCGCGGGGAAGGCAGGGTGAGGATTATCTTTACGGGGCCTGACGAGTTTCTGTTGTTGTTTCAGGGAGCCGGGCCTACGTCCTGCTGTCCCTGAGCCATCGGGATGGCATTGAGCAGCACATGGACTTTGACAGTCGCTACACCTTGGTGGAGGTTTTTGCTGAGACGATGTCTTCTGAAGAGCAGTGCATGTCCTTTGAGGGGATTCGCCTTCTCAGGTAGCAGGAGCCTGTGGGCCGGAGGGGTCAGGAGGGGTGAGAGCTGTGGGCCGGAGCAGGCGTCCCTGTTTGGGACAGGAGGATAGCTGGCAGCGGGCAGCCGAGCAGCGGTGGGTGTTGGGAGAGCTGGCGGAGGACCTGGGCCCCTATGTGTACTGTATGGATGCCTATAGAGGCCATAGGTACCCCAAGAGAGACCCTCGAGACCTCCCCAGAGCCCATAGGTACCCCGATAGATGCCTAGGGAGACCCTATGGAGCCCTATAAAGCCCATAGGTACCCCGATACACCCCTATAGAAACCCTACAGCCTCCCCCAGAGCCCTTATTTCCCCCGATAGACTGCCATGGAGATCCTAGAGGGCGTTTCAGGGCGGAGCCGAAGGCGGTTCTGGGCGGTGTTCCGGGCAGAGCAGAGGGCTGAGGTCAGCGTTCTGGAAAGGAAGAGGTGTTCGGATCTGATCGTGCTGCTCTCTGCTGCCCTCCTGTGGGGGTTTTTCGGTACTGCAGGACAGTGCCTTGCAGGCGCAGACTCGAGGCAGACACCCGGTGGGCGGGGGAGCGAGTTGCTCTGCGCATGCGATTCCGGGGAGGGTAAAGCCCCGCGGGGCTGGGGGTTTAGACGTTTGGCGAACGCGCAGCGTGTCTTTTGTCAGGACTGAGGGATGGACTGCCGTATGCGCGTCGCTGTGCAGGGCTGAACGCTGCCGCCCCAGCTAGTGGCAGAGCCATGCCTACAGGGTGCTGCAGCCCACCGGTGCCGGGAGCTGCCGTTTGGGGACGGAGCAGCGGGCGGTTTGGTATGTGTGTGAGCCTCCGTGTATTGAGGATTCTTGAGGGATGAGGAGTGCCAAGGTATCCCCCACTGGGTGTTGCTGAGCGAGTGAGGGTTTGGCAGGTGGGACTGTAGGGCAGGAGGAAGCAGGCAGAGAGAGAAGCATGTGGGCTGAGACCCTAGATACCCACCCAGAGCCCTTAGGTGCTCCTAGAGAGATCCTTGAGACCCCCACAGAGCCCATAGGTACCCCTAGAGAGACCGAAGAGACCACTATAGAGCTCATCTGTATCTCGATCAAGCCCTGGAGAGCCCCTATGTACCCTGGTAGAGCCTTTGTGGGAACACCTCTGGTATTCTTTTTGATGGTACAGACCCTCTCTAGGCAAGTCGGTCCTTCCAGCTCTATGGTCGGAGGCGCGCTCGTTTTCTTGTCTATGCTTGGTGCGCCTTTCTAGGCATCTCGGTCCTTCTGACTCTATGGTGCGGGACGCTCTCGTGTTCTTCTCTATGATTACAGTGCCTCTCTAGGCAACTTGGTCCTCCGGACTCTCTCTGTGGTCTCATACGCTCTGGTTTTCTTTTCAATCGCATGGTGCGGCTCTATGTGTCTCGGTCCTCCAGGATCTATGGTGGGAGCTGCTCCTGGCTTCTTTTCGGAGCTACAGGGCCTCTCTAGGACTCTCAGCCGTCCAGGCACTGGAACAGCCTCCCTGGGGAAGCAGTCAAACCTGACAGAATTCCAGAAGCACTTGGATGAGGCCCTTAGCCAGGTGGTGCAATATTTGGGGGTGTCCTTTGCATGGGCAGGGGTTGGACTCGATGATCCTTGTGGGTTTCTTCCAGCTCAGGAGACTCTGTGCTTCTCTTGCCCACGTCTCTATTCCCGTACCCATTTCCAGGCCACCCTGGTACTTGAGGGAAGCTGCTACAAGTTATTCCTGCGTTTCCCTGCAGAGGAGTGACGCAACTAGGCGGAAGAGTTGTTTTCAGGATTACAAGGAGAGATGCACCTTTCTTCATCGTGCAAGGGTAAGCGCTCCTCCTTCCTTTGCAGATGCTGACACTGAGATGCTCACCCCTGAGACCCTCAGGGAGCCTCTATGTACCCCGAGAGATGCCTAGAGACCTGCATACAGCCCATACGTACCCTGACAGACACGTGTACGTAGCCCGGTAGGTGCCCGCAGAGCCCATAGGTACCCCCACAGACCCCTAGAGAGACCCTCGAGACCTCCATAAAGCCCATATGTCCCCTGACAGACACCTGTAGACAGTCTAGAGACACCCAGGGAGCCCAGGTGTACCCTAATGGAGCCCTAGAGAGACCCTACAGAGCCCCACAGAGCACATATGTACACCAAGAGACCCCCGTAGACAGCCTAGAGGCACCGAGGGAGCCCAGATGTACCCCTAGAGAGACCTTACAGAGCCCCACAGGGCCCAGAAGTACCCTGATAGATGCCTAGGGAGAGCCTATAGAGCCCCATATGCCCACAGATACCCTGATAGACCCCTATAAGTAGCCCTAGTGATGCCAGAGAGCCCATATGTATCCCTAGAAATGCCTGTAAACAGCCTAGAGACCCCCATAGAGCCCGTATGTACCCCGATAGACCCCTAGAGAGACTGTAGAGACACCCACAAAGCCCAGATGTTGTACCCCTAGAGGGACCCTAGAGAGCCCCATAGAGCCCGTATGTACCCCGATAGACCCTTAGAGAGACCCTATGGAGCCCCATAGAGCCCATAGGTACCCTGATAGACCCCTATGTGTACTCTATGGATTCCTATAGAGCCCATAGGTACCCCAAGAGAGACCTTCGAGAC
>VWZX01000905.1:0-11078 GCA_013399015.1 Galbula dea | reverse complement strand
GAGAGTTGGGATTGTTCAGTCTGCAGAGGAGAAGGCTCCGAGGACACCTTCTTGTGGCCTTCCAGTATCTGAAGGGGGCCTACAAGAAAGCAGGTGAGCGACTTTTTAGGAGGTCAGACAGTGATAGAACCAGGGGAAATGGGTGTAAGCTAGAGGAGGGTAGATTTAGGTTGGATATTAGGAAGAAGTTCTTCACTATGAGGGTGGTGACACAATGGAACAGGTTGCCCCGAGAGGTTGTGGAAGCCTCCTCCCTGGAAGCTTTTAAGACAAGGCTTGATGGGGCTCTGGGCAGCCTGATCTGGTGGATGGTGTCCCTGCCAGGCAGGGGGGTTGGAACTAGATGATCTTTGAGGTCCCTTCCAAATCTGACGATTCCATGATTCTGTAAGCAAAAGATTTCAATCATATGAACTGGACATTGTTTGCAAGTTAGTGCTGTCTTGGCAGTATGAGCAAAACCTCTCATTTCAGTGGGAATGAAGCAAGGCTATCAAACAATATCATTAGAAAGCCCATTCCAGCAAACAACATATTTAGAAGGTTTTGGAAGAGGGATATCACAGGTAAGAATGTAAGAAAATCCAATAGATTTGATGAAAACACTTCAATAATTCAAGTTAAGCATCCAACAACAGGTAAAATTTCTGGAGAAGTTACACTTCATCTGTATTCATCTGAGACATTTTCAAACCTTCACATAAAAAATACAAGCTAATTATGATCTTCACATCAAAGAGGGAAACTGCCCAAACTCTGCACTTTTGTTTTAGCTTATCTGTGTTCACTGCACTCTTCAGGCAAATGAACACATTTGTTGCAAATGAAGTAAAATTACTTTGTTTATAATCTAGTATTCTATCATCAGAATTTCAGGCTTTAAACAGTTTGTTTGTGCGATAACTGTCTGCTAGCTGTGATACTGCATACAGTACACTTCTGTAATCATCATGTCACCTCTGCAAAGAGACTCTCACAAGAGTCTTCCAAGGGGTATAGAAGGAAAGTCTGACCTCTCTTTAACTTGGTGTCTCTGATGATCTGCAAGCTAAGAGAGTACTGTATGTGTCTTCTGGCAGCAGACAGCCCCAGGCTTGTCCTCATAACACTTTGTGAAGCAGAAAAAGTTCTCACTCCCAACTCACATTCCAAGTCCCGGGAAGGCCATGTGATGCTTCTGGCTCCCTTTCCATTGAGGTTAGAGTCCAGTGCAGATGGTGCAACATACACTTGAGAGATACAGCAGCGAGGAGAAGGGTGGAAAGACTGTCTCATTTCTGCCCTGCACTTGTACTTGGGAGCCAAAACAAGCAACAGCTGTCCAGGCACCACTACAAGGATGCTAAGACAGAGCTGCAGGTGTTGACCATGGTCTGAGCTAACAACAGTACCAAAAGCCCAGTAAAATTCTGCTACTGAGGCACATTTGCCAGGTGACTCCAGCTACCACTCTCTTTCTGGAGTGAATAAGAAGTAACTTACAGGAACTTCTTCAGAATGCATTTGAAGAAAGCTCTTTTAGGACCAGGACAACTAGCAAAGCTCAGTTTCAACATCCATCCTTTGTCCAAAGCATACCTGCATGGATCAGTCAGATGGCTGCTTTTGGACACTAGCTAAGTCCTAACTGTGCAGTCTTTAGTGGAGGCATGCCCTGATGCCTTGAAATCCTGATTTTTAACAGAGAGACACAGGAACTCTGCTTTGTTCCAGGTTTGGCTGAAACAGGTCAGCAGTATAAATAAGGTCACACACATTTTGTTTCCTTATATCACCTTTCTCCTCCACTAGCAAAACTCTTTCTCTGAGTATGATGTTGAGATGAAACCATACTGGAAGTCAGCTATTGTGAGCTTATGTGTAAGTAAAGGATTGCTCCCAGTCTCAAAACTGTCTTGATCTTTTGGGGTTTTGTATCCTGGGATTTTCACAAAATGGCTTCATTTTTCACAGAATCACAGAATCATTACGGTTGGAAAGGACCCTCAAGATCATCTAGTCCAACTAATAGCCCTACACTACTCTTACCCCTAAATCATCCCCTGAAAAACCATATCTATTCGCTTCTTGAAACCCTCCAGGGATGGTGACTCCACCACCTCCCTGGGCAGCCTATTCCAATATCTAACCACTCTTTCAGTAAAGAAATTCTTCCTAATATCTAATCTAAACCTACCCTGGCACAACTTAAGCCCATTCCCTCTAGTCCTGTCACTAGTCACAAGGGAGAAGAGGCCAACACCCACCTCCCTAGAATGGCCTTTCAAGTAGCTGAAGAGAGCAATAAGGTCTTCCCTCAGCCTCCTCTTCTCCAGGCTAAACAAGCCCAGCTCCCTAAGCCTCTCCTCATAAGGCCTGTTTTCCAGACCCCTGACTAGCTTAGTTGCCCTTCTCTGCACCCTCTCTAGTAGCTCAATGTCCTTCCTAAACTGCAGTGCCCAAAACTGCACACAGTACTCGAGGTGTGGCCTCACCAGTGCCATGTACAGTGGCAAGATCACCTCCCTCCTCCTACTGGTCACACTATTCCTGATACAAGCCAGGATGCCATTGGCCTTCTTAGCCACCTGGCCACACTGCTGACTCATGTTTTGATCACTCCAAGATGCCGCATATGTTAGAACGGCAGATGGGATTTACAATACTCTCCCTGGGTCTTGCCTACCCTGCAGAAACTACCTCCCAACAGCAAAATTCTTTACAGTTGCCTTCAGTAACTTCAATTTTGTTTTGATTGTGTACCTCCCTCACAGTAGCCCTGCCTTCCTTGAAGTGCTCTTTCCATTCCACCTGGGGACCATCTCAGTCCTCTACTGAACGCCTCAGGAATGAAGCCCAGTGCCCTCATGGGACTTCCACAGACTTCCTTCTGTGCACCCAGACCTGAAGAGTGTGGAGCTCCTTAGCACAGGGACCTGCTTCTAGGAAGCTAAATACACAAGTGACAGAGGAGTGGTTCTCCACATGTCCATCTTTAACATGCTTCACATACCAGGCTGTGCTTTGTAAACCAAAGCTGTGTTCCATGCTGCTATTCACTGAAGGATTTACTACAAGCAGGCCTTGGTGCAAGTGCCTATATGAAGTGCTGTGCTGCACTTTCTTTGGTGGTATGCATGTTTACCTCCTGCGGTATATCCCCACAGGCTAGGCCAGTAAGTTTATTGGAAAGCAGGAGAGAAGCCTAGGATTTCAATGCTGCAGCATACTGCCTAACAAGATCAGACAGACAACACTGGACACTCTTTGTCAACACCCACAGCAGAAAGGAAGTATTCACATCCCCACAAACATGTCACTGGCAGAGCTGCAGAAAAAAAACCAAAAAAACAGTCAGCTGCATCTCCAGCTGTGGCACTCCTCTCTAATGGGCCTCAGTCTTTTTTTCAGTAGCTGTCTTCAGTGTCTTAGTTGTGAAAGGGGAGGACCAAGGACATTCTTTCATTGATGAGACATCTCCAGTATGGCTTTTATGGATGAACTAGGCTTTCAGTGCTACTGCAAAAAGTCCTAAGCAGTGATGTGCAGCAGGAGTTCATGAGCAGCCAAAATACAAGAGGTTGCTCACCCACTCCTAAGCTGCTGCTCCGGGCTGTTGACTCTAGCCAAGAAAGCTGCACCAGTCATGTTAGTCTCTTTTTAAACATCTCTTCAAAGCAAAAACCCATCCACAACACCTGCAAATGTTGCCCCAAAACTTCCCTTTTATCCCTAAGCCTTGTGTTTCTTTTGAGTCAAGCACCTCTTGAATGTAGGAAGTACTACATGCAGAGATCAAGGCAGAAGTTGGGCCAGTGGGCCTGTTTGTTACTTTCCCTTTTAAAGCACACTTTTAGAGAAAAAGGTGTTGATTTTCATGGCCCTAGGTATGATTCAGTAGCATGCTTTCCTTAATTTGATCTTGTGCCCAAGACACCCAAAGTATCTATAGACTAACTCTGCTTAGGAACTGCTGTACACAAATGGTGACAATCTAACTTGTGCCAAACCAGCAAGCCTAAATAACTGCAGATGCTACCTTGCTCTCTAGCATCATCTTCAGGACCACAATCTCAGACTTTTCAGGGGAATACCTCACATAAACATGTCTCTCCCTTGAGACCAGTCAGGGCTGTGTTGACCCACTGGGAAACCCTCCAGCCTCTACCCAACTGCCTCCACAAGGAGCTTTAATTTTTTGTATCAGGAAAAGCTCAGCTCAAGTCTTCCTATCTTATCAGGTACAACCAATTCTCAGGGTAATAGCTGCAGGGGCTTTTGACTGGTTTGGACCTCATATCTTCCTGCTAATGACCAATACACCAACTAAGTACATTGGGTACGCATTTCCTGTGTGAGCTGTGCTGCATCCTGTTCTGCATCACCACTGTTCTTTGCAGTAGACATCACTGAATATAACAAACACACTGCAGTGGTAAAATCAAAGTATTAAAAAAAGCATAGGTGATGAAAGTTTTACCATATATAGTCCATCTTGAGACTAAGTGTTACACTGAAGCCCATCTCTAGAGGTTAGCAACCTCAATTCTAAAACAACAACAAAGTTATGCAAAAAGGGTGTGTGCTTTAAGCTACAGATGCAACTTGAGTAACCCCTTAAGCAAGTATCACACTGAAAATGCATCCTCAGAACCCTGCTAGTGGGGAGGATGACAGTGTTACACTGAGTGGGGGAGGCAGCTGCTGAAGGAATAGCTCTACTTGTCACAACATCTTAAGCTTTTTATCAAATGCTGGTAGATAACAGGTCCTTCGGGATGAACCTACGTTCCTCATCAGGCAAAATGCAGGAATTAAATGTTCACAGACTCAGTTCTCAGTCTGGAGCCAGAAAAACAACTTCAGAAAGTAAGTCAGCTGTGCGTGTCCTACCAAATGCACCCAGCATTTGTTATCTCACAGAGATAACAGCAAGGCCACAATTTTCATTTCAGGCCTGATAGGGAAGTTGAACATTTTGGGGCAGGGGGGTTGGACTAGATGATCTTTCAAGGTCCCTTCCAACTCCTAACATTCTCTGATTCTGTGATCTAAATCAGAACAGAAGCAATGCCAAAATAAGACCCATCATCACTGAATCTGGGAATCCTCAAGTTACAGAGACACTGAGTGTCACGGCACGACAATATGCCGTCCACGACAAGATTCAGAAGAGTGATTTTCAGAAGGATCTGACTCACACACAGACAAAAGACATACAGTGGTGGTCGCATTTAATTTACAAAGTCAGAAGTATAGGCCAGGCAAAATACAGGAGTCACAGGTAGAAAAGGTGTATACAAGAGAAATTGGCTAGCACCATGCTATTGTTAGCAATTATCTTTTATACCTTTACAGAAAGAATAATGACCAATTTGCAAGTGACACATATACAAAATTAAACTGACCAATTAAGAAGCAACAGTTACTAGTAAAAACAACTACCATAAATGAGAATAAAACAGTGTACTTCAAAGAAATGTGAATGTGGTAAGACTGGTGCTGTGTGGTGTGGGAAGAATAAGATGTTAAGGCTATGTGGGGCCCCAAGGTCTCTGTGTGCAGCTGCAAAGGCTCCTGCTAGGTGACTCCCACCTTCTCTCCCAGGCTAACTGCTTTCTTGTGAGAAACCGACTTTGGCTTGCCCAGCTTCCCTTCTGCTAGGCCTTAGATCCTGCAGCCCACAATAGCATGCCACAACAACTGAGGGTGGATAGAACTAAACCTCTCCTTCCAGCATCACTTGCTTCTTGTATCTAACACGTAAATACACAGCTACATAAAATAAAACCATAGTTAACAATAGTTTTCAGCTGCAATGTTTCTCTCTTAAAAAAGAAACAGTGACACACATGCTTTATTTCCTGTTAGGTTGTGGGGTTTGTTTTGTATTGTTTGGGTGGGGGGTTTTGTTTTTATTTTTTGTTTGTGGGGGCGTTTCTGTCCTTTTTTTAATGAAATGAATGACAAAGCTCTCTGAGTTCTGGACAGCCTGTGAAACAGACAGTAAAATATAGCAGAGTGAACTTTAAACATAACAAAACCACAGAATCCTTGAAAAATGTTGGCTTGAAGACACCTCTGGAGCTTACCTGTGGTGGGTTTAAGGGCTCTTCCCAGCCCCCACACACGGCAGTTAAAGGAGAGACTGGATTGGAAGTTAAAACTAAAAACCTGCTTTAATAGCAACAGCAAACATAAACGAAAAGAATATAAACATATACAGGACCCAAACACCAAAACCCACTTCCCCCTATACAAGTAATTACGGCAGTGTCCCGGGCCGGCTCTCCCCGTCCCGAAAACAGCTCCACGTGTGTCTCAGACAGCAGAGGCAGCCAGGAGACAGCAGCAACCAAATTCCAGGCAGAGGGAGAAGAAGAAGGCTTCCTCGTGGCCACCAGTGTAACAAAAGTCCCCCGGAGAAACCCAGCATTCCCCCGGCTTTCCCCCCAACCCAGGGGGGGGGGATTTTGCAGTGTCCTTGACCCAGGAATCTCAGGTTTCTTAAAGGGATAGTCCAGGCAAGGTGTGTGTGGGGGGGGGAGAACTGACACGACCCTATGCACGTGGTCATGGAATACTTTTTAGAAAACACAGTTACTGAACAGAATTAATTCTGTTTTAACCCAAACCATAACATTACCCTACAATACAACCTACAGCCCACAGCAAGACCAACTAAATGAGGTTGCTTCAAGATATGAAGACCTCAAAGGGTGGAGGTCTAGGCCTCTTCCGAGACAGTGAACAGAGAGGAGAAAAGGCTCTTATGACCTACTGGCAATGTCTCCTACTGGACAAAGAGGACAACTTGTGCCTGTTGCCTTTGCGAGTGTCCCTGTGCCCTCCTCAGAAAAGTCTACCTCCACTGTCTCCACGCCTGCTCTCCTGGGAGCTTACTGCAGTTGACTGCTCCCTTACAATTTCTCATCATCAGGCTTAAACAAGACACTAATCATCATGAACTTAGATGATTAAACACAAAGCTCTAGAGAACAAGGACATGCTTGAAGATGAAGATTCATGCTTGAATGATCAGAAGACTGGAGCACCTTTCCTACAAGGACCTGGAGAGGCTGGAGAGGTGGGCCCATGTCAACCTCATGAAGTTCAACAAGGCCAAGATCAAGGTCCTATATCTGGGTTGGGGCAATCCCAAGCACCAACACAGGCTGGGTGAAGACTGGCTTGAGAGCAGCCCTGCGGAAAGAGACTTGGGGGTGTTGGTGGATGAGAAGCTCAACATGAGCGGCCAGTGTGCGCTTGATGCCCAGAAGGACAACCGTATCGTAGCCTGTATCAAGAGGAGCGTGGCCAGCAGGTCGAGGGAGGTGATTCTCCCCCTCTACTCTGCACTCATGAGACCCCACCTGGAATATTGCATCCAGTTCTGGAGCCCCTATTACAAGAGGGATATGGGGGTGCTGGAGTGAGTCCAGAGAAGGGACACAAGAATGATCAGAGGACTGGAGCACCTCTCCTANGGCAGGGGGGTTGGAACTAGATGATCTTTGAGGTCCCTTCCAACTCTGACGATTCTATGATTCTATGCTGACGATCTGTACTAACCTAATCACTTAATCAGTAATTTATTTAATTATAATCTAATCACTGACTAGGCAGTTAGACAATTGTCCCTGGTGGAAAGACAAGCAGTATTAGTCAAAGAAACAAACTCACCACTTGGACATCATGTACACCACGCTGAAGGCCTTACCAAAATGAAGTCATCCAACATCCACTGCACTTCCCTTCTCCACAGAGTCTGTCATCTCTTCAGAAAAGACAATCAGGCACCAATGGACTAGGCACAAGTTATCCTGGTAAATCCCTCTTGGTCACTTCCCCTTCATCCAGTTCTTGGGAAACAACTCCTTCTCCACCATCTGGCTGAGGACTGAGGAGATGCTGATGGCCAGTCATTCCCAGACTCTTCTTATAGATCAGGCAGACAGTGTAATGGTATGAATAACTTTCTGTCATAGCCTTTCACAGTTAGAGTGCGCAGCTTACAATGAGATCAGCCAGCTCCCTCTTCTGCCACTCTGATCAGTGGGACCATAGTTTTCTTCCCCTTCCTTTGCTACTGAAGCACTCAGGGAAACCTTAGTTTTTCAGAGGAAGCCCTTCAGGGCAACTTATATTTGTGGCCCCTCCTCCTGTGACTGTATAGTTATGGATATGAATCTTGTTCAACTTGTAAATGTTTACATAAGGAATTCCAAGATTTGCCCTGACCTTTACAGACAGCACCACACAGCAGCAGTGGCTTAACAT
The DNA here is from genome assembly GCA_013399015.1 of Galbula dea. Classification (NCBI taxonomy): domain Eukaryota; kingdom Metazoa; phylum Chordata; class Aves; order Piciformes; family Galbulidae; genus Galbula; species Galbula dea. The sequence continues at coordinate 2,819 of VWZX01000905.1, read as the reverse complement.
GCATTTACTGCCTGCTGCAAAGGCTGCGGCACACAAGCGTGGATGTTCTGCTGGCTTACATACAGTCAAGGAAAATTTGGGGTTCTTTCTACAGAGCAGAAATTCAGATATATAGTATCTGAAATATGAATAATTTTTTTTTTCTTAAACTCCAATCCATTTACTAGTCTCCTCTTAGCTCAAGCTTCAACACACTCTGGATCTTTTGGCCCATACTGGACATATGTTACAAGCTTTGAATGGCAGTGAGTCATACTTAACCAACAGTGATCTAGTGAAATCTAGCAGAGGAAACTGTAACTGCCTGAACCTGGCTCTAACCAGCAGCAAAGATGTTGAGTAAATTTTACCATGTGTCAAAACCCTATCCAAACATAGAAGTACACACCATCTTTACTCAGAACTTATTTAAGGAGGAGTCTGTGTCTGTGCTCAGGGTACTCCTGAGGAAGCTGCAGCCCAGGCTGATAGCATGCCAGAGCAGGGACCACAGAGGACTTGGACGGAAGAAATCAGTACGCTCAGAAACCATCCCATGTACCATTCCTGTTTTCCATGTTACTTTTTTCTTTATCTGAAAGTTTGGGACATGCTGAATGTGTGTGCTAGTATAAAAGGTTAGAAACTAGCAGGACCACAATAGAATCTCAATACAAGAGAGATTACAAATCAAAATTGTAATTTAATAAAAGACAAGCAAATGAACAATACAATGAATGCAACAAACTTAGTTTTAAACCAGAACTAACAACCCAGCACTGTGAGGCACGGGAGTAATGGTGCTATAAGCCCCTGTGCCCAAACTCCACGTGCTTCCCCTCCCCCTGAGTCCCAAACAAAAGGAACCTGTCTGTGCTGCAGATGAAAAGTCACAGTCTACTTGAAGAGTAGGGGTCGAGAAGGAAGCTCGGGAAAAGGTAGGTTTCTGGAGAAATTCCTGCGGCTGGAGAGGGTCCCGGGGCATGAAGGGAACTCGGCAAGAGCTCCTGCAGTGTCTTGGTCTTTTTCCTCCGGCTCGGTGAGTTGCCCGCAGTCCCCCAAAACCCAAGATTATATAACCCCCCCACAGCTTTGGCGGGAAAACCCAGCCCCTCCCTCGGGGTAGCTGAGTCATAGGATATCTCTGGAAACCGGTGACAGCCCCTCGGCAGACCCGGCCCCTCAGGCTGGGTTCGAATGACTCTCCGGAGGGGAGGCATCACACCTCTCCTTGCACACAATAGATGAGTCATAGGATATCTCTGGAAACCGCTGACAGCTCCCCACCGCCCCGCCCCCCGGCAGACCCGGCCTCTCAGGCTGGGTGCGAACGACTCTCCGGAGGGGAGGCATCACACCTCCCATCGCACAAACCTCTTCAATACCCAGCCTGTAAAGCTGATGTAGATGTGTACAGAATACACAGCTAAAACCAGGACAATGTGACAAGGTGAGTTGAGATTAAGAAGGAAGGGGAGCAGCTAATGAGTGAGAGGAGAATTTGCATTCAGGCATTTGTCCGCTCTGTTGTCTTTCCATCTCTTTATTAGAACACTTTCTCTCTGAGTCAAATCTTTTATAAACATATTCTGTACAAACATTAGGGAAGATTGCTTAGGAATTAACCAAGTAAGCAAACAAAGAAGATGTTGATAATTCCCATATTGTTTTAGGCAACAGGTAACCAGAAAAATACTGGGAATTATGAAAATAGTACAAAATACACAAATAAAAATTTAAATTTAAAAATAGTTTTAAATAGTCCATAATTAGCAGAACAATTTAGAAAAAGTATTTAATTTTCAAACTTCCAACAGATCACAATGACTGACATTAAGATTCAATAGTCTGTTCTCCAGATGAACAGTAATATGTGGCCAGGGTACTAAAAGTCTTCTTTTACAGTTGAACAAATTTTCATTATTAGGGATCAAGATGGACTATTATTAATGTACAAAAACTAAAGGCTTACTTTATGAGATTTGCTCTGTCTGAAACATAAGATGAAAAGTATATCAGTGATCCTGATAAATGCGCTGTCAGCTACATAGGGCTTAAAAGCTTTTTGTTTTCAGATTTATAACAAAAGTTACAGTTCCCTGTATGCTTCTTTTCTGCTACACCTCTAATATATTTAGATTAAATCCTGTTTGCTGCTAACATGGACAAAAATATGAGGGGAAAAAAACCACATAAAGAATACTGATGTTCAGGATAGTTATCAATGTCAATCTTCTTGACAGAAGCAAGCAAAACAATATTGTTAGGAATTATTATAGCACATTCAAGTAAGGTCACTAGTGAGGTCACTAGGAAGAAGGTGATTCGAACAAACCTGTTCTTCTGCAGACAACTTATCGCATTAAACCATTATCCTGCTCATGGCTCCTAACATTGTACCTTACTAAGGAAAACATGACCAAATGTTCAGCACAGCTATCACCAACTTGATTTAACATTTATATATTAATAAAAAGAAACATAACCTTTCAACAGTAAATGGACTCCACAGAAGATTCATTACTTTGTTAGCTGATCAGCAAAGAGGCCAGGAGACCTGCATGGTTAAGTAAGGAACTGCTGGGTAAGCTGAAGTAGAAGAAGAGATTCTACAGGTCACGGAAGGAGGGGCTGACTACATGGGAAGAGTACAAGACTGTTGTCAGAGGTTGTAGGGAGGCAACTAGGAAAGCTAAGCCCTCTCTGGAATTAAATCTTGCAAGGGACGTCAAGGACAATAGGAAGGGCTTCTTCAAATACATTGCAGGAAAAACTAACACTAGAGGCAATGTGGGCCCACTGTTGAATGAGGAGGGTGCCTTGGTGACAGAAGATCCAAA
>VWZX01000901.1:1301-19818 GCA_013399015.1 Galbula dea | reverse complement strand
CACTATATGTCCATTTTCCTCCAGAAACCCCACAGGGTTCTAGTACCAGAATGCAGGAACTAGGGGTCATCCTCAAGTGCCTGATGCAGGAACTTAGGGATGACCTTCAAGTGCCTGATGCAGAGCAGTCTAACAAGGGGGGACTGCCCCCCAGTTATATACTGAATATGGTGTATATGGGATGGAATACTTTTAGAGAATAAAATCACTGAACAGAATTAGTTCTGTTCTAACCCAAACCAAGACAGTTTTATTTTCCTTACACTTAGTTGTACACAATTATTACGCTACAGATTCTTAGAATATGGGAACAGTGGTATTTCAGCACTGGGAAGTATGGGATAATATGACTGTATTTGTCCCTCAAACTGAAATAAAACTCTTCACATGACACTTCATTAGCTTCTTCAGGAATTAACCTTGATGTTAATATTCAGTGTTCGGCCAGTCAGTAATGTCAAATTATAGTAGGAATACTGTATGAGTAAGACTTAAGTAAAGAGTGCATGATTTATCTATCAAGACACAGGTGTCTTTTCTGGCTTTTTTAAAAAATCTCATTTACATTTGCAGAAACCACTTGTGTTTTTGTAGTTTCAGAAGCTGGTTCAGCACGACTGGAAAGGCATTTACTAATTAAGCATGTGTGTAACATTACAAATTTGAAAATCATGGTACAGATGACACAGCCAGAAATGTAAGCAAAAAGAATGTATCTGAGAATACTCTGCCATATTTATCAGAATGAGCATGTAAAGACAAAAGGGAAATGACATCCCAAGGAAGTAATGTGTTTTAAAAAAGGGGCTAAAAGTAGACCAAAGGCTACATGATGGCATAATCAACAGTAAAAAGGTAAAAAGGATGGGTTTGCCTCATGCTTTGAAGGTGGAATAAGAAATGGATATATGTGATTTAACCCACAGAGTTTTCTTGAGCACTTCACACCATTGATGCTATGCTCGAATCCTCATGACAACACAGTATTAAGGTTTGTTTAGAAATCATTAACTCTCCTGTCATTTGGCCAATTTCAGTTGTCTTTTGTGATAAACTCAATAAACCTCACTTCCTCCACCATCTCTCTTTACCATCTCATTTTCCAATGATAATTTTCCAATTTTACAAGACTTAATCTTTGGTACATCAGGACTTTTCACATTTCCAGTTGAAACAAGGAGAACAGCTGTTACTGACTATGCCTAAGAATCAAACAAAGCATGCTCCGGCATGTGGATATATGAAGTTATTTGCCAAAATAAACTGCTAACCACATGGCTTAAGGAAGACATTACCACAATATTATCAGGTATAAAGGTGACTACTGAATGTGCCTTTTACCCTTTGGCTAAACAGGCAACCTACTGACAGTATCGGCAAGGTACAAGGAAATATTTTATTACAAAATAAAATGAAAAACTAAGACTGAAATTATAAGTAAAACTTGCATTGTGGCTACTTGGAAGTAGTTGGAAGAATAGGGTTTTATTAATCTTGTAAAGTTTCACAGAGACTCCTTTTAGCCCTAAAGGAATTGCATTATCACAGGGCACTAATTTAGCAGATGTTTATAAACTCATGCAGCAAGTTAACTTTGCAAACTGGTTTGTAATTTGCAATGTGTTCTGAGTCACTTCCTCTGTCACTCTGTGGGTATCACACATTACCTTGATGTGCAGAATCAACACTCTACAACCAGAATGGCTATAGAGCTTTATCACTAGCCCACAGGTGAGTAACACTTGACTGCTCATGACCGATTTTATTAAGAGCTGATTCTGTGAACAAAAGCCTTCATCACTTGTACCAGATTATGCAAAAGACAACTCCACTGAGGGCAATCAAACCTTTGGACAAGGCAGGGAAGAGGTGTTAGACAATTTCTTAGAGTGAGTGGGGGAAAAAATAATTTTACCTCAAAGCCTAGCAGCGACTTTTTAACATTTTAAAGAAGCACCGCAAACATCAATCACAACTTTACAGTTTGCTGCAGCTTTCAAAAAGACACATACGTCCAGGACACAACTCCCCTGCCCGTGGGACAAGGTGAGAGGCGCATGCCACGGATGAGAAGCATGAGGCGCTGCCCGGAAGCGGAAGTGGATTTGTTGGTGACAGGGGTGCGGAAGCGTTTATTGGAGGTTGAGGTTTCTGTTCTGTAGTCGGCGTTGAAGGAGGAGGAGGGTGGGGAAGTCGAGCTTCACCATCGGCAGCCACAGGTCTGCGCTGTCTAGTCTCCTTTCTCCCCTCCAGGGCTCCGCTATGGCGGGCACCACTGGCAACCTGCAGGTAGAACAACGTAGGCCCTGCTTGGGGTGGGGCACTGGAGCCAGCAGGCGGCGGCGGCAGCAAGGAGACCGGGGGCAGCACTGAATGCAGTTGAGGGTTCTCCCTCCGCCTGCCCTTCCGCAGTGTCCTGGGTCGAGCCTGCGGGCGTCGTAGAGGGACAGGGAGCGCAAACACTTCCTGCTTGTGGGGCCGAGGACATCAGTGGGAAGGACGCGGACTGCCTCCGTCGGGAGGCGCAGCTGTAAGGGAGTGTCGAAGGGGACTTCGCTTGGGGCTTGAAAGTAACAAGCCACAGGTTAAACGCCTCATCGGCACTGGCCTTTCCTGGCGGCGGGCTCAGAGTCCCTGGGTAGGCAGTCCTTGCCGAACGTTGGAGCAGCGGGGCCTGATGTCCACCTGCGAAGCACTGTTGCCTTACGTGGTCTAGAGGTGTAGTTTGGCTTAGGTTTCTTTTAAGAAGTCTTTGCCTGTTATTTTTCAATTTGTGTTAACCCTCTGTTGGGCCTGTATAATCAGTTCTGCAGTCTGTTTGCAAAACAGATCCAGAAATGACCTGTGTTATTAATTAATTAATGACCTGTGTTAAGTCATTTTCTTACAAGGTTTTTTGAACCGTGATAATTTCTGTAAGCTGATTATGGCCATGAAATGCTTGTGTTGGCAAAGCTACGGGAGATATCACAGGGTCTAAAATAAACGGAAAGAGAATGAAACTTGTTTAAGCAGACATTCTTTTTGAGGGTGGTTTGTATCAAGCTAGCAACCGTAGTCTGGGAAGTAGAGTTCATGCCTCATGGGTAGTTAAAGCTGGTCATCTTTGCCCTAGTTCATGTAACTTTCTAATAAATTGTTTCCTGTTTCATAGCAGTGTTCCCCATCACAGTAACAGGCTAAGGTGACAGTTGATGTAATGAAGTACTAGAGAATCTAATACTCAGGTAGAACGAGAGATTTTGCTGTTTTTTCTTTAATGGCTACTGTTTACTTCCTCTGTTTTGCTTGAAACACATCAGAATGTCTGCATAGTGGCAAGAATATCTGTTCTGGAATGTCTAATGGAAACTTCCCGTTGCACTTGAAGCTCTCCATCTTGCTCCCTGACATTACAGTAATCATCCTGAGCATACTAACAATACTAAATTGACCAAATGTGGAAAAATAGGTGCGAGGCCATAGAAGATTTAGTGTTGATTAACTCTGGCTAAGCAACTGTGGTTTTTAAACTTACATGAACTAGCCGTTCAAACTGACAGCTTTAATTATCCTGAAGTGGTAAAGGCATTCCAAGGAGCAAAGCATAATAAAAGGTAATAAGCACTTAAGAGCAAAGGAATAACAGCAATACCAACAAATACAACTATATGCGATACAGTGACTTAGATTGCACTTAGTTTTATTTGAAACTTGCTCAATAAATAAATTAAAATTTCATACGTACTTTCTCCTGAACTTTCCTTGGTGCTCATGGTTTGCGTAAATCTCTTGTCTGGTGGGTTTGGTTTTTTTTACTCCCTTCCTGTAGAACTAGTAATTAGAGTTTCTTGCTTGGGTATCAAGGACCTTCTAGAGAAGCCAAACTATTTTCATAAGAAATGAGATTATTTTTTTTCATTTGTGTTTTGGTTTAGGGTTTTTAAAGACAGGAAATCATGTCTTTCCCTTGGACTTTTGTTAGCAGTGTTTCAGACTGGCCATTGCATGAGGAAATGTGACAATAATTAGAGGGATCCCTGTATTTCCTTTGTGCTGAAAACCACGTTACACACGAAGTCTTTTCTGTATCCAAGGAGCATTTTTTGCTCCATAAAGTCATGTCGCTTGCCATTCTACAACCTCTCTGATGGCATCTTTTGCTCCTTTCTGTTCATCATGGCCAGAAAAATATGTGATGGATCTTTATGTTTCCTCAGTTTTCATATCCTCATTATTTTATGCCTTTTCACACTTTTGTGTATCTTTTGTGTCATGTCCAGTGTTTATATGCAAGGACTGGCCTTCACTTACATAGGGACATCCTTAAATTAAGTGGGCTAGGGTTACATGTTTGACATAAGTGCAGTTACAGATCTCCATCATTTGGAAAAAAACACACTGTTTTTGTTTATGGTCACTTAGGATAACTTGTGCTTATCACTTCTTATCCATTTATATCTTCTGGACTTTATCAGAATATTGGTTTTTGTGCTTTTAACAATACTGAGGTACTTTTGAAAACTTAACACATAAACCTAATGTGTTAAATTTAGGTTGCTTATTTGAAATACTATAATGGTGACCAAGAGAACAGTGTCGCTTTTTGAAGCACACCTAACTTTTCAGATGTTTTATGCATTTTTTTGTTTCTGATGTGACTATCTTCAAAAATTAGCAGGCTATGGAGAAAAAGTATAGTTCTAAATGATATTGTTTAAAACAAGCAGCTTCTTGATGAACTATTTTAGAAAAGGAGTTAAGGCAGTGTATAGCAGCTTGAAAGGCTGACATAAAAAGCTTCCAGTGCCATTGTTCTTAATCCTTTATAGTCAAACAAAGATGATGAAGGGACTGGAACATCTTCCTTATGAGGAAAGGCTGAGGGAGCTGGGTCTCTTTACATTGGAGAAGAAGAGACCATGGGGTGACCTCATCTATGCTTTTAAGTATGTGAAGGGTGAGTGTCAGAAGGATGGGGTAAGGCTTTTCTCAGTGAGGCCCAGTGACGAGACTAGGGGCAATGGTTGCAAGCTGAAGCATAGGAGGTTCCATGTGAACACATGTAGAAAGTTTTTCCCAGTGAGGGTGCCAGGGCAATGGAACAGACTGCCCAGGGAGGTTGTGGAGCCTCCTTCTATGGAGGCATTCAAAACATGTCTGGATGCACTTCTGTGTGACCTGGTCTAGGGAATCCTGCTGTGGCAGGGGGGTTGGACTAGATGATCTTTCAAAGTCCCTTCCAACTCCTAACATTCTGTGATTCTGTGAAATGTTAGCCAAAGCAATGTTCAAGCGTGTATTTGATTTTTGGTAGGTGATGACATCCTGTCACTTCTTTCCATGGTGTAAAAATAAGTAGTTGAGATGTTTGGTTATTCGGTGAGCCTTGGGAGAGGTGTATTGATAAAATATAAAGCAGTCTTGTTTTCTGGTTGATGCACATGTATTTTGCTGTTAACAAAGCATGGTTCTCTTCAAACTCGTAGATGAAGCACAGGGTGATAAAGCAAAACAGCATTAGAATGAAATGTGCAGAATACTTGGACAGAACCGAAAAGCTGAAAGAATATCTGAAAAAGAGAGAAAAAACTGCACCAAAACCAATTAAAGAGTCTGGCCCTGCTGATGGAAAAGGGTATGTTTTTGGAGAAGGTAAAGCAAAATACTTTCTAAACTCAATTCATTCTGAAATTCACCTCTTCAATGATCATTTTCACCAGAGTTTTTGAAATGCTTCAGATGACTACTAATGCTGAAAAATAGTGGGCTAATAAAATAAAAACGAAAATAACATGAGTTAGCATCACAGGCATTTCTGTGCTTCTCTAATGAAATGTGTGAACATATGCATGGGAAATTCACAGAAGAATGAAAGTTGTTTCAGATTAACGTGGTTATCTGATTTAATGGCAATGAGCCCAATGATCCTGAAATTTTTTCTACTTTTAAATACTAACTAAAAAAGAAATTCAGGCTGTTGATTACTGGGGCTCAAATTTGATCTGTCTCATACTTGATAAGAGGTGCAAAACGCTGTGTAGGGTGAAGTTCTGTTAGATGGACTGAATCACTCTAATGCCTTGCAGCAGCCTAATCTCTCTGCTGCTTTCCTTTTATTATGAGGTTCAACAAGACCAAGTGCAGGGTCCTGCATCTGGGGCGAAATAATCCCCGCTATCAATACAGGCTGGGGGACGAGGAGCTGGAGAGCAGCCCTGCAGAAAAGGACTTGGGGGCGTTGGTTGATGAGAAGCTGGACATGAGCAACCAGTGCGCGCTGGCAGCCCAGAAGGCAAATCGCATCCTGGGCTGCATCAAGAGAAGCGTGACCAGCAGAGCAAGAGAGGTGATTCTACCACTGTACTCTGCTCTGGTGAGACCTCAGCTCTGGAGTCCTCAACACAGGAAGGATGTAGACCTGCTGGAGCGGGTCCAAAGGAGGGCTACTAAAATGATCAAGGGGCTGGAACACCTCCTCTATGAGGATAGGCTGAGGGAGCTGGGATTGTTCAGTCTGGAGAAGAGAAGGCTTTGGGGGGACCTAATAGTCACCTTCCAGTACCTGAAGGGGTCATATAGAAAGGCTGGGGAGGGCCTGTTTACAAAGGCCTGTAGTGATAGGACAAGGGGTAATGGGTTTAAATTAGGGAAGAGCAGGTTTAGATTGGATATTAGGAAAAAGTTCCTTACCATGAGGGTGGTGGAACATTGGAACAGGTTGCCCAGGGAGGTGGTTGAGGCCCCGTCCCTGGAGGTGTTCAAGGCAAGGCTGGACAAGGTGCTTGGCAACCTGATATAGTTAGAGATGTGCCTACTCACTGTAGGGGGTTGGACTAGATGACCTCTAAGGTCCCTTCCAATCCTGATGATTCTATGATTTATTTTTCATTTTGCATATCAGAGCTGAACAAGCAGAGCCTCTTTTGCATTTGCTATCACCTTTATGGGCATAGGAGAGAGGAAATGTTCAGGATGGGCTTCTGGTGGGGTTGCCTTTTTAGCAGTCCTGAACAGCATGAGTTGCTCAGTTGTTTCCTGAAACTTTACTTGGTTTTCAGTGTCCTTCACTGTATATCCATCTTACCACTTTTTATTTTTTCAGCTGTACTGTGTTCTTCTGGTTTATAGTAGAACAGATTGGTAATATCACATGTATTTTCATGACCTCCACTCCAGTTGTTCACTACCTAGTCTCTTTTTTCTTTTTTCTGTAACTTCTAGTTTCTTTGCTCTGAGAAAATGAGGGTGTAGAGTTTCATAATACTAGAAGGAATCGACCAAGTTCTGTTGCAGTTCCAAATACGGGACAAGTGCAAATGTCTACAAATAAACTGTGGTTTGGCGCTTCCAGGTTTCTCCATACAAGGGCTTTTGTTTCCTGAAGGCTGGCTGATAAGAGGGCTCAGAGCTGTAAGAGAATGCTGAAATGCTGAGGGGGATGAATTAGAAAGAATATGGTGTAGAAAAGCAGGAATACAATGATGTAAATTTATAGAGATCTGAAAGCGTCTCAAGCTTCTTTCATTCCTCAGACCAGTGATGGTGGGGTTTTTTTTCCTTTTTGCATTCTATTTTTCATCCTAAGAGCAGTCCCTTCCATTGTATATCAACGTTTTTCCTTGTTTCTGAATAAGGAATGACAATGATGGGGAAGGGGAGTCAGATGATCCTGAAAAAAAGAATCAACTTCAAGGTAATTTTTAAGCATAGGATCATAGGATTGTCAGAGTTGGAAGGGACTTCAAAGATCATCCAGTTCCAGCCCCCCTGCCTGGCAGGGACACCATCCACTAGACCATCTGTTTCTTTAAATAGGGGTGACTTCAATCAAGCAGATTCCTGTATTTTTGCTACCTGAATGTTAGGGATTAGCTTACTAGTTGACCTACTTGCAAACAGTACGTACTGTTCACATACAAAAGTATAGTCATTATGGAAGTAAGGGTTTATGTGCCATGGAATTATATGGTGACTATGCTGAAATGTATCTCCTGTACCCTATGCTTCATGTTAAAATGGTGCCTTTTGTCAGGATAGCATTTTCCAAAGGGAGAAGTTGCAAGATCCCAGGTAGCTATTGGCTAAACTGAATCAGTATTTTATACTTTTAAGTTCATTAAAGTATTGCCTAGAAGCTAAGGTAACAGACATTTAAACGCTTAGGGCAAGGAGGACCATTTTCAGAAAAAAAGATAGTGCTGAAGTTTAGGAGTTGAGAACATGGATTTTTGCCCATTTATAGTAATGAGCTGCACTTTCTCATACATAGTGAAAACAGGTAAAAAGCGAATACAGTATAGCAATACAGGAATCAGAGAGTTAAAGTCTAAATGCAGGCTTTAAGCAAAAGCAAAAAAACCAGCGTAGGTAATAATTCACTAGGAAACAAGACCCCTATGACATGACCTAGGACGCTATGAAATGAAAAAGGGCACATAGAGGGAAAACAAAGAGATAAGAAAAGGGATGAGGCAAGAAATCAAATTACTCTTGCCAAGACACTAGGTATTCTTGCTAAATGCATAGGGAAACCATCCAAATTAGGGAAAGTTCAAGAGTTTATGAAGATGATGATGAAAGGACACTGGGTTCATGAAGCTGAAGAACGGAACGACCCCTCAAAATCTCCCCAAATTGAAGACCACGCCTATAACTCCGCCTTAACTCCGCCTACTATGAATATTATAATTAGATGCTGCAAGAATATGAATATGCATGTAAAGATGATGTAATCTCTCATGTAAATTGTATAAATAGTCTGATTTTCACTGACTGCTTTGGAACTCTGTTGTCCAGCGTGAGCTGGGGGTTCCCCAATGTTGCCTCGCTGCTTAAAGACTAAAGCTTGTCTCTGAGCAGTTCCATAGAGCCTTTTGGGGCATAATTTTCGGCATCACTAGTAATGATTCTCTCCCAGCTGATTAACATAATAGTTTGGGGTTTTGAACTCAGATGCTAAATACAGTCAATGATGTAATGTATAGCAGCCACGATAGCTTTGTACACAGTACAAAAGAGGCTTTGCTTGATATTTATTAGCCTTTAATGGTGAATAACTATTTAGAGCTTTCCTGCCAGAAAGTGCTTATGGATCTGAAGAAATTTGTTTGTTCTCTCCTTGTTTTTCAGTGTAACAAAGATCAAGTGCATTTTCTATATCTCTCTGCCTGTGTAATTTCAGGAGCTATTGTATCATATTTAGAAATAGCACCACACTTTTTCTACACTCTACAGTCATATGAACACTTTCCTATATTTTACAATTACAGAAAAATTGTGAGTATTGGACTCTTACCCTGTTTCTTGCTATGACTGTCACTATTCCCAAAATGACAATGTTCTTACCAATACATCTGACTTCCTTGGTAGTCTGAGATGTGAGATCTTTGGTGCCTTTAAGCTTAACACAGAGCCTGTTACTCACATAATACAAACATAATGTTACTCTGGGCAGCCCACAGGTTGCTCATTTTTATTTTTCTTCCCAAAACAGCCACAGAAATTTCCTGTGTTTAATTTTACTGCCATGTTACTCCTAGCTGACTTTGCCTTATGGAACTTCCCTAAATCTGTTGGTATTTTTCAAGATTTTAGTTACAGTAGCAGCTTGGCTTATTGTGGGAGAAGTGGTCAGTAGCATTCAGACTGGATAGTATTTGTGGGTCTATTTTAAAGACCTTTTGCACTCTATTGCTTAGTTTTCCAGCTGTTAATTTACACCTACAAAATTAGGAAGCCTGTGATTCCAGTTCAGTTTGTGTCCTAGTACAGGTAATCTCTTGCAGTGCAGTGATTTCAGTTACCACGGTATATCTGGTGCAGATAGATGATAATTTCAACTTTGAAATAATCTCCCATTCCTATCTGAACTGTTACCTGTCATGCTAATTATTTCAGTGATGAAACCCATAGTTTAATTTAGTGTAAGAAAAACGAGATATAATCAACCTAGCAAAAGAATTTAATGCATTGAATGCAGGCAGTTGAATTAGTTCCAGTATATCAATTGCAAGCTAAGATGGTTTGCAATCAACTTTCTTTATAAAATTTTTAACAATATGATGTTGCTTTTGGAGTTTAAATTAAAAATTGTTAACAGAATTATTCATTTTAATCTGATAGAAAAGGAATGCAGCAGAAGAAATTCTCACAGGATATACTTAAAAAGTAATGAAGTGTTATTTGCTTTATTTATTAGTCAGTGAGTAACACTAAATTTTCAATCCTGTTGTAGAAAAAACCTTAAATCACTTCAGAGTTCCACACGCAGCAGGTGAAAGTGTCAAGAAAACAGCTGATGAAAGCCAATTGTGAAATTGAAGAAAGCCCCTTCTAAAGAAACAGAGCAAAACTTGATAAGTGTGTTTGAATACTTAGGAATTTGTTCACCTGAGAAAATTTGTCTTACATTTTGGGTTTTGCTTGGCTAGGATTGCAAGATCTAATATTCAGTTAGTAGCTCAGATCCAAGTTGTTTCATCTAAAAGCAGTCATGACAATCATTTTTAGCATGTCAGACTAGCCAATCTGAAGTCTGAAGAGAAGGCTAAATTACAGCTCAGCTGGCTAAAATTAAGCTGAACTTGTTGATTGAGCAAGATGAGGCCTGGTGATAAAATTTCAGAGAATGTGGCTAGACTATGAAAATAATTCTACAGCTAAGCAGGCTCCCTGTAACATTTCTGATGCTTTTGGCTTTAGTTCTTAAGGCTCTTTACCATTAGGTGATCCAATTGTTTGATGCATATCTGGATATACCAAACAAGTGAGGGACTTTTTAGGAGGTCAGACAGTGATAGAACCAGGGGAAATGGGTGTAAGCTACAGGAGGGTAGATTTAGGCTGGATATTAGGAAGAAGTTCTTCACTATGAGGGTGGTTAGGCAGTGAAACATGTTGCCCAGAGAGGTTGTGGAAGCCTCATGCCTGGAAGCTTTGAAGACAAGGCTTGATGGGGCCTTTGGTAACCTGATCTAGTGGATGGTGTCCCTGCCAGGCACGGGGGTTGTAACTCGATGATCTTTGAGGTCCCTTCCAACTCTGACAATCCTATGATCCTATGATCTGCTGGAAAATCTTATAAATCCTAGGCTAGTGCATATGTACTGCTTCCCCAAATTAAGTTTCAGGTTTCAGGTGTACAATGGTGGTTTAGTGATGAGATGGTGTCTGGGTACCTCTTACAGAAAGTACTCCTGTGTGACTGCTAAATGCACATTTGTTGGTTTGTTATGGACTAGATTTGACTGTTATATGAACACTCAAGTATCCATGGTTTATTGTGGTAAAACAATGTGTGATGGTTTGGACCTGGCTCCCCGCCAACTGCCCAAACTCACAGTGAAAGCCTTCTTCCCTCCCTCCCTTTCTTCTCAGAGTAATAGAGAAAAAACTATAGGAAAACCTATAAAAACCTGAAGTCTGAAATAACTCAAATTATATTAGAGACTAACACATTTATCTATGTATGAGTTATATAACATGAAATACCATATATAAAGTAGAGGGAAACCCCAAACACACCCCACCCCCCCCCACACACACACCAAGAAAAGGGAAGGGGAATGGGAGAGGGAAAGGGAAGAAGTGACCCCCCCCAAAAAAGAGGAAAATCCAAAACAAAAGTGTAAGCTTAAAGAAATAAATCTCACAACTCTCCTAGGGATTTGGGAACTGCTGCTCCCAAGGCCTACCAGGCCTCACTCCCCCACACGGGCAGGACCGATAGCAGAGAAACTGCGCGTTCATGTCCACCAGAAAGAAGAGAGTGAGAAAGCTTCTGCCCTTCTTATTTATACTCCCAGTTACGTAAAAATCGTGTGGAATACTGGGAACTTCTGACCACTTCCCTGGTTACAAGCTGGTTACCAGGGAAAAGGCCAGGGCCAAACCGTCACACAGTGTGACAGAATTGTGTGGAAATAACATTCATTTGACTGATAGTATTTAGCGGTTTTATTTGTGCTTAGAAGTGCCTTGTTTTTATTGAGTATAGAGATGTGCACAGATTTCTTTTTTCTTCAGAATTGAATTTACTGAAGTTGTGAAAAGATATGTGCATCACTAATTTATGCCATCTTTTCTTATAGGAGCAATTGTTGTGGAGTGAACAAATGTCAACTGGAGTGATGTTGCAGGCCTTGAAGGTGCTAAAGAAGCTCTTAAAGAAGTAGTGATCTTGCCCATTAAATTTCCACACCTGTTTACAGGTCAGAATTACAGCATTTATTTGCTATTGGCCAGTTAGGACCATCACTAGGGTCTAAGTGTTATGCTGTATATCAGAGGCTCATGCTGAGCTCTTAACGAAGATACTGTAATCCAACAGAAGTCTCATAGGTAGATGTGGAAAACATCAGACTAAATTAGAGGGACTTCATCAGAAAAATAGGTTCTTTTAACAGTGTTTTGAATTCTGCTGGTTTCTGTCATGCAGGAAGGAGAACACCCTGGAGAGGGATTTTTCTGTTTGGACCACCAGGAACAGGAAAGTCTTACTTAGCAAAAGCTGTGGCGACAGAAGCAAACAACTCTACTTTCTTCTCAGTATCTTCCTCTGACCTTGTCTCAAAGTGGTTAGGTGAAAGTGAAAAGTAAGTTGGAGTCACCAGAGGTCCAGGAAAACATTGGCAAGAAGAAATTCATATAGAGCTACATAAGTTGCTGTAAAGAAATTGAATTTTAGGGAAGGGTCACGTCTTTTTAAAAAGAAAATTCAGGTGTTTCTATGCTTCTTGCTGCATTGCTATGTAAAGATATCATTATGTGCTGTGTTTTGTGCTGCTATGGCTGGACCTCTATTCAGGGCTCAACTAGCTTGGAAGGTTTTAGGAACACCATGGAGCTCATTCCCCTTCTGAACTCATCTGTGATTGCACATTACATCAGTCTGACGTGCTGGGGTGCTCTGCTTTCTTGGCATCTCCCTGCTCATCTGTCCCAGCATCAATGTTAACATGTGACATTTCTTTGTCAATACAGAGGTGATTTTTCTTTATCCTGGTTTCAAACAAAATTTGGAAGAAATAAGACACTTTGAAAAAATAGGTTCAAGGAGAGGAGTAGCCGTGCTAACTGTTCTTTTGTTTGACCCTTGACAGATTTTGGTGCCCAACTTTTGAGCAATTTATCAAAACTCTGGATGCAGCATCGGTAGTGACAGTGACATAGTTTCCATCAAGGAGGGTTTGGGTTTGTTATTGGGTTTTGTACATATTTGTATATATTTCATTTATCATTATTATTATTATCATTAAAGTAGTTTTAGTTTTCTTTTCCAATCCAAGTCTCAATCCAACAGTCTCTGCCTCCCTCTCTCCCTCCCGCTCTCCCTCCCTTCTTGGGGCGGGGGGGGGGAGGAAACAGAGGGTAATACTGAGCATCTGTCATTGGGTTGGTGGTTGGCCCAGCAACAACAGAAAAAAAATGGGTTTGTTGTACAGGAAGTATTTTCACATGATGATGACTTTAATATATTAGTTTGAAGTATGGGACAATTGAGCAACAGTGTTTAAAGTTGATAACATGAAGAAGAAAGCCTATTAGATAGTGTTTGAACTATTACAGGTGGTTGTTTTGGGCTTTTTTTTCCCCAAAGGCTTGGAAACTTCAATTTGCTTCTGTTGCAAAAAGAATTCAGAACTGGAGTCCAGCTTTGCATTTTTTCTGTTTTACTTCATCTGAGACTTGCCTGAGATTTAGTGCTAGTAGTGTGAAGAATTTCCCAGCATGTTCGTATTTATTTTCCTTTTTAATGTAGTAAAATCCGTTATTAAGGTATGTCTAGCTTTTTTGGATTGTTGTTTTTTTCTTGTCATATTAAAGCATTTAGTAGAGGTATATAAAGTAAATGTACATGTTATTTCTTATGCTAGAGTTAATCTGATGAGGTACAAATGTTAAAAAGAGAAAGTCATGTTCTTTTGAATCTGTCTAGAGTGGTGGTTTTGTTTAGTACAAGCTGTCTAGTAGAAATGTAAACTGAAAAATGGCTTTGTCTTGCAAAACCATTCCTAGAGAACTCTAAAATGTTTCGCCTCCCTTTGTGCTGTGCTGTCTCAATATAATGATGAGTCTTGGAGCTTGGAAGACTGTTATGTCTTTGGTTAGATTTATGTTAATACTTTATATTTTTAGCTTTCTCTACAGGAACGGACTGTATCGTAATCTCAATTTATGTGTTTTTAGTAGTGTAATCATTAAAGTAACTGAAGCTGTTTTCTTTTTTAAGATTACTGAAAAACTTATTCCAACTTGCTAGAGAAAACAAACCTTCTATTATCTTCATTGATGAGATTGATTCCCTGTGTGGGTCAAGAAGTGAAAATGAAAGCGAGGCTGCTAGACAGATAAAAACAGAGTTTCTAGTCCAGATGCAAGGTAAATTCTTTTTGTTTTCAGTCGAAGGAATTAGGGTATGTACTTTAAGCATAGCTTGCATGGGAACACTAAAAAGATCTGCAGTACCACCCCATTAAATTTTCATGGCGTTTTAAAACAGTCTGTGTTTAATGTCTAAACCATGAAATGGTTTTTGCCCTGATGTAGGGGTTGGTGTTGACAATGAAGAAATCTTGGTCTTAGGAGAACAAACATACCCTGGGTTTTAGATTCTGCTATCAGGAGGAGGTATGATGACATTTTTTTCATGATAGGAAAATTCACAACTGGTGCGAGGGTTCAGTCAGAGACTAGGTAGAGGTAGTCGTCTAGCTCATGTTTGCAGACATGGCTAATGTTCTGCAACTCAATTACATGAGATGGACTGAGCCAAACTAATAGTCCCTTCTGTCTTTAAAGAGGTAGATTGTACACTCCTATACTGACCCTGTAGTTTATTTCTTGGTTACATGATTGTCCTTGATCAAGGAAACTATTGTGTTTCCTTCTTGGATGGTTTTCTGGTAGGCCTGGGGGAGAAGTTAAAAAATAATGCAAGACAAGTTACAAAATATGCACCTCAGAAGGGCAAGAGTGGGTAGAGCTTTCCTTTTCAGCTCTTGGTGAAGTGTTACACAGAATCACAGAATATAAGGAACATTAAAAGTGTTAAGTAGCTGAGTTGTTTTGTGGAAATGTAGTCTTACATTACACAGGAACATCATGTTTTTCTACTGGCCAGGCATAATTTGTGATTGTTCAGTATATGTTTTAACTTCTCTTTTGTAGATCAAGGGCTTCCATACCTGTATCTGATTAGCTGAATCTTTCTTTGAACTGCAGAGCAGCAGGGGACAAATACAGATATGTGACAAATAGGATTACGCTGTGATGTTATGTGGGTAATAGTAATTTTTGTTGGCTAAAGAAATGCTACTTTTTTGTGACTGTCTCAGACTTTTATATGTTTAATTCAAGTGTGCCATACTTTGGTGGTTGGCCCAGGTGACTTCCAGAGGTTGCTTCCAACCTGTACAACTATAGTTTTGTGTGAGGTGAACGTGTTCCTTAAAATTTTAAGTCATTCTTGAAATACCAGCTGTGGCATGCACAGTACAAGACAGACATTGACTTGATAGAGTAGATCCAGAAGGGACCCGTGAAAAAGAATCAGAGAGCTGGAACACCTCTCCAGTGAAGAAAGGCTGAGAGTTAAGGTTCTTCAGCCTGGAGAAAAGGAGGCTCCAGGCTTCAGTCTTTCAATATATAGCGGGGGTCTTATTAGAAAGAGGTATGTTTGTTGGTTATGTTTTATGTGTGTCTTTTGTTTTGTTTTGTTTTGTTTTTTTTTTTTACCAAGGGTTGTAGTGACAGAAGAAGAGGCAAGAGTTTTAAACTGAAAGATGGTAGGTGTAGATTAGACATAAGGAAGAAATTCTTTACTGTGGGGTTGGTGAGACACTGCAACAAAGATGTGGATAGCCCATCATTGGAAATGTTCAAGGCCAGGTTGAATGGGGCTTTGAGCAATCTGATCTAGTGGAAAATGTCCCTGCCTATGACAGTGGAGTTGGGCTAGGTGATCTTTAAAGATCTCCCCCAACCCAAACCATTCCCTGATTCTCTGCAGTGTGCAAGTGTAGCTCTCTACCTCTTGTCCATAAGACTTAAAGGAACTTGTAAAACAATGGCAGTAATCAAATCAATTTTTTATGGATTTTAACCCACTTTGTCATCTATATCAAGTTAATTGTGTTCTACAGAATTTGGAATCTGCAGTGGGCTACAAAAATGATCAGGGGACTGGAGCATCTCTCTGATGAGGAAGGACTGGGGCTGTTTAGCCTGGAGAAGACTGAGAGGTGATCTTACTAATGCTTATAAACATCTGAAGAGAGAATATCAAGAGGACGGGGCCAAACTGTTTTCAGTGGTGTCCAGTGACAGGACAAGAAGCAATGGGCACAAATTGGAACACAGGAAGTTCCATCTGAATATAAGAAAAAATTTCTTTACTTAGGCAGTGACAGAGCCCTGGAACAGGTCTCCAAGAGAGGTTGCAGAGTCTCCTTCTCTGGAGACATTCAAAACCCAACTGGATGCTATCCTGTGCAACCTGATCTAGGTGAATTATTTAGCAGAGGGGTTGAACTAGATGATCTCCAGAGGTTCCTTCTAACCCCTACCATTCTGTGATTCTGAATCACTCGTAATTTTTGTGGTGGGAGGTAATCCCTATTGTGAGGACACATGCTGCTTCAGAGGAAGAACTGTAGTTGTCAACTGACAACTATATTGAGAATGTAACTTCAAATTTGCTTCCATCTGTGAGCTTTTCTTTAATTTAGGTGGAGACTGTAGAAGGTGGTTGTGCCAGCTTGTTATCAGGCAGCTCTTTAAGTTTGAAAATTGTTCAAATATACTTCCAGCACTTAAAGACTTTTTCCCCTCAATTTTTTTCTTTCAAAACACAAACTCTGCTAGAGAGAATCTGGGAGATTTTGCCCTGAGAAAGAAGCAGTTTTTCTGTTCTGGATGTTAGGTTATGCTAGCTACATTATTATTTATGAGAATAGGTTGTTCAATATTCACTGTTAGAAGATTTATTTCAGAGAAAATTTCTCCTTTTATTTAAATTTAGAAGGATAACAAAATCCATAAAACAAAGAAAAATAACAAGTAGGAAGATTACTTCCAACACGTGTTGGGTGCCCTCGTTGCCCGATGATCCCAAAAGCACACCCCGAAATCAAATTTCCCTCCTTTTAAAGGTTTCTCAAGTCCCACCCACTCCTCTTAACAGAAGGGGTGTTCCCTCTCCTCTGGTTGGCTATATCGTGTTGAGAGGTGGGGCACCGACCAAAATGGCAGCCTCTAGGCTGACCACATGGCGGGGGTTTGCTTTATTTACATATATTTCACAATCCCTTCATTCCCGGCCACATGTTCCCTGATACTTGTCCAGACATGTCCAAGTATCTTACAACTCCATGATATGCATATAGATTAGTAGAAAAAAACCCTTTTGCATGCACCCCCTTATATTGGTGACCCTTGTTTAATCCATTTGCTTGTAATAAAACCGTATATTTATTTCTCACATTCACCTTAGGTTTGTTTTGGTTTTATAAGATTTACAATACTGAAACTGTTTCTTTTTCTTATTGTTAGGAACGAACTATATACTTACATGCATAAGCTTCTTTCCACTGTGCACCTGCATGAGCTTGCTTCTGTGGGACACTGTTTCTCTTTCTTAAACCGGGTTTGAGAAGCATATTTATATTCCTTTGCCTGAAGACCATGCCAGGGCTGCAATGTTCAAACTTCACCTTGGATCAACTCCAAATCTCCTAACAGAATCAGATTATCGAGAGCTTGGAAAGAGAACTCATGACTATTCTGGTACAGATATAAGCATCATTGTACATGATGTATTGATGCAGCCTGTTAGAAAAGTGCAATCAGCTGTTTTTTCCTTTTTTTTTTTTTTTCCCATTGTGAGAAATAAATATACAGTTTTATTACAAGCAAATGGATTAAACAAGGGTCACCAATATAAGGGGGTGCATGCAAACGGGTTTTTCTACTAATCTATAGGTGTATCGTGGAGTTGTAAGATACTTGGACATGTCTGGACAAGTATCAGGGAACATGCGGCTGGGAATGAAGGGATTGTGAAATATATGTAAATAAAGCAAACCCCCTGCCATGTGGTCGGCCATGTAGGCTGCCATTTTGGTCAGGGCCCTGCCTCCCAACACAACACAACCAATCAGAGGGGAGGGAACATGCAGCCGGAAGTGAAGGGATTGCAAAATATATGCAAATAAAACAACCTCCCTGCCATGTGCTCAGCTATGGAGGCTACCATTTTGGCCATGTGGTCAGCCTAGAGGCTGCCATTTTGGTCGGTGCCCCGCCTCTCAACACAGTATAGCCAACCAGAGGAGAGGGAACACCCCTTCTGTTAAGAGGAGTGGGTGGGACTTGAGAAACCTTTAAAAGGAGGGAAATTTGATTTCGGGGTGTGCTTTTGGGATCATCGGGCAACGAGGGCACCCAACACGTGTTGGAAGTAATCTTCTTACTTGTTATTTTTCTTTGTTTTATGGACTTTGTTATCCTTCTAAATTTAAATAAAAGGAGAAATTTT
>VWZX01000899.1:201101-234690 GCA_013399015.1 Galbula dea | reverse complement strand
AGGATAGGGAACTGCTGGAAAGAGTCCAGCACAGAGCCACAAAGATGATGAAGGGGCTGGAACATCTTCCTTATGAGAAAAGGCTGAGGGAGCTGGGTCTCTTTAGCTTGGAGAAGAGAAGGCTAAGGGGTGACCTCATCTATGCTTTTAAATATGTGAAGGGTGTGTGTCGGGAGGATGGGGTCAGGCTCTTCTCAGTGAAGCCCAGAGACAAGACAAGAGGCAATGGCTGTAAGCTGAAGCATAGGAGATTCCGTGTGAATACACATAGAAATTTTTTCACAGCGAGGGCGACAAAACACTGGAACAGACTGCCCAGAGAGGTTGTGGAGTCTCCTTCTATGGAGATATTCAAAACCCGTCTGGACGCGCTTCTGTGTGACCTGGTCTAGGGAATCCTGCTGTGGCAGGGGGGTTGGACTAGATGATCTTTCGAGGTCCCTTCCAACTCCTAATATTCTGTGATTCTGTGATTTTCAACTTTGCATTGTTCATGCTCTACTATGTTTTCTAGTCTGTTGTTTGAGGCAGTGTCTTCTCATCCATGGAATGAACAGAGACAGAAAGGAGAAGGAATTAATTCTACAAATATTTTAGACTGATGATTTTTCTGGAGTTCAAAAGTTCCTGTGTGCCACAAATACCTTAGTTTTTGACACTGTGATATAAAGATCAATTATTTAAATTTGGGTCCCTCCATCCTTTATTATCACATCTTTTCAACCATCTGCAACTAAGGAAAACGCTTCAGACAAATGATCTCTTTTTACGCTCTGACCTGTGAGGGGATTCAAAATTTAAAAAGAAGTATTACCTTGTAAGTAGTGAGTATCTTCTGTAATTTGCAGGAGTCAATACAACCCATAATACACACAGCAAATAATGAAGCTACCTAGAATCAAAAGTGAAAGATAATTTAAAACAATTTGCAGTAGTCTACTTTTTCTAGCAGAATACGTTTTCCTACAAAAAAGTGATTATTCAAACAATCATTAACTGTTATTGATACTTTTTGGTAAGTAAGTATTTAGGCTTTTCATAATGGTGTCTTTGAAAAAAACTACTTTGGTGCTCTGAATAACAATTATTTCTTAAATATTTGAAAATGATAAGTATTCAGCTTTATAAAATGCAAGTCATTGAAACATAGCACTAACACATCAGCCTTCACCCTGAGATTAAATAAATGAACAAAACCCACCCCAAACCCCAAACAAACCAAGTCATTCATTAACATGATTTAATTTTAACTTTTCAGGAAAGTATGGGAATGTCCATAATGTGCAGCTGGGGAAAATGAGATTCATTGATTAGACAGCTTGCTAAAAGTCACATGGGAAATCAACGAAATGATGAATTGTATCTGTAATTTCAAATTTCAGACCTAGCATCTTAAGCAGGTAATAGTGATAAGCTGCTCACAGTATTTTACAGAATAGCTTCCTCTTCTGCAGCTAGAAAAATTGCATACCACAGCACATATTGATTGTTTAGAACTGTCAACTCAAACCAAGCAACAGCTGCTTCACATAGGACAGACAAGTGAAAAAAGTATGGAGACATAGATGAACTTCAACCAACAGGCTACATTTCAATCAATTTAAACACTACCATATTGTATTGTATGACTTATGTGCTGTATCTTACTGCTCACAATGCTATTCACTATGTTTCAACACTAGCTAAAATTACCTTGGCTGTCCGAACAGTCAGACAGTAAGATTTATGCCACTACTCACAGGCTCATCAAAACTAAATAGGAAATCATGCAAAATCATGCCAGAGATTACATGCCATGCAAACATTGCTCCATTTAAATATACAGAACAGCCTGAAGCGATGCAAGAGCAATGTTTGGGGGGGGGGCGGGAAGAGGGGGGATGGTTTGTACTTCTATATAGAAACTTTCTTGTTCTGCACTAATGTACTGATCTTGGGCTGGAGGCTGCTTTTAAGAAGTATATTTTTGTAGCCCTGGAAACAGAAGACTGAGTGATGTAAATGGTCAACTTCTAAACATAAAACTAGAAACAATATTATGATAAATGGTGTGAATCTTTCCTGAGAGTAAGAGTGAAATCTAGCTAAAAGGAAAGCATCAGTATAGTTGTGAATTCAATAGCTGTCTACAGAAAACAGTCTATTTGCCTAGATAAGACAAAGAAGCTATTAGAGGTGACTATGGTCTTACCTGTGTTAGAAGAACAAACTGAGCAAACTGCCAGGGAAGCATGAAAAAGATATTAGAAACACACAGTGCAATCAAGCTTCTTGTACTAATATTCGGAATCCTTGGGAAAAAAAAGACAGAATAGGCATTGGTAAGTAAAATTACACAAATGCTTGCATATAACTGATTAAGTACTCTACAGAATACAATGAAAACAAAGTTACCACGGAAGTTACCTAGCAATATTGATCAACTACAAGTAATACTGCTCAAGTAAATATAACATCCAATCTATCAGTTTGCAAAACCAATAGTTCTTATGCTTCATGATTCTTAACTGATGAGTCTCTCATTATCAAACGAGTCTTCTCCTGGCAGCAATGTAATATAGCAGGGCAACCTATGTCACTTGCAGTGGTCCACCTTCCCATAACAACTCTACAGACAGGTCACAACCATTCCATTTCAGCTGGGAACACAACTATTCTCAGAACAGTCTGTGTTCGAAAGTGATTTCTCTCACACATTTCTTCTATATTTACTTTCTACAACTTTCTGCTAGGAGTCCCGAGGGAGGTTTCAGGGCAAGAGACAACAATGAATACATGAAAACTCATATTTTATGGAAAACAGCCTATTCTCTATGTCCTGCTGTAAGTGCTATTTACTTAATCCTGTGTTAGCTTTGAGTTCACTTCAGAAAGATGTCACATTTCAAATTTCACTAAGTGTCCTCCAACAGACAAACACAACAAAAACTTTCTGCTGCAAAACCCAAACCCAACAATTTATAGCACAATTCGGTAACATTTTCTTCAGCTTCTTTTAAAAAGGCTTAAGATTAACTTCTACTGGAAGCTGTGCTGAGCATGAATCTAATGTAATAAGTAATTAAGTAATACAAGTGATACAAATAATGGAGAATTTAAGTTGTAGACTCTAGTTTCAAAGATAGTTCCTGTATTTCCTTGGAATACTGTTATGCATAAAACAGCTGCTCTTGAATCAGCAATTACAAGTGAGAAACAGAAAATTAAAATGTTTTATTCCTTTTTTGGAACTTTGCTCTAAAATGCTGAAATTAAATACCTACTTCTTATCAGTATGTAAGCCCAAGTACTATTTTATGTACCAAGATTTGAAGAGTGAATCTATCTAATCAAGAAGTGTTATAATTATAGGTACAGAATCTATGTGCTGTGATTACCCTAAGTCAAAGTGTAATCTCCTCGGTTTTAGTTTGACCTCACAAATTTTCATTAAATGATCAAGTGTCTTTCTAATATGAAACCTAGCAATCACTCTACAAACTATTCCTCATAATATTTTTCTAGACAGCATGTACCTTTTCCTCACCTGAAACACACAAGTTAGTGACAAGCACAAAATACTTTTGGTTTAATCATTAATAACTGTAACAAATCACTATAACCGAATAAAGGAAAATGTGGGGTTACAAGTACAAAGTTCAGACAAATCATAACTAGACTGCAAATCTGACCCAATGGAGTCGGTTGAGAAACCCTCATGTATTAATGATCATGCTTATTTTTCAGAACAGAGGCAAGAGAGAAACACAATCATGTTGCAAACCAGAAACAACCACAGAAAAGCAGGGCTAATGAACTCAAGAGCATCCCTGCATTAATGCAATTAGATTGCTCTAAATCACTGAACTAATTAGATAGACTAACTTATTAGTCATAAAAAAGTGCAAGAACATGCTAGCTTACGGGTGCCTATAGCATCCTCTGTTGCATAGTACATGCTTATTCTAAGTTCAACCAACATGCCACTCTTCAAGAGGGACAAACCCAATTGGTGGAGTATCAGCTTGCTTCTCATGGGAAGGAAGTGACATCAACCAAAATTTCTGATTTTTAGCTTAGACACACGTATTTGCCAACACAGCAATTCTGATTTGTATTTTAATCATGTCTCCAAGTTGTAAAGTTTTTCCTTTTAATAAGTGAGTAATACAACTGCAGTTCTACTGGTGCAGCGGCTGCAATGTAACAGCCACAGGAAAGTTTCTCTGTTAATGACATCATTGCTACAGCACACAGAGGCACTTCAATAAACATTTAAATAAATGCATTTAAATACACATCCTGCGACATTAACTTTTTAAAATCATTGTAAAAAGCTAAGTCTATATTGAGAGGTACCTGAGAATATAGGTCAAAAGCAACATCTGAAGCACGAGGAATGGGTATGAGAAACTTTCACGAAGAGGTGGAGTCCACATGACGCGAGTGCACTAAAAATAAGAACTGGATTAGATGATGACATTTGCTGATACATTTTCATAAAGCAATGCATTGGTATTTCAAAATAAATGACCACAAATACCTCAATAAAGCAAAAGCCAACCTACATGAGATTTTAGTCACAAACTTTAAACCCAAAAAGCTAGAAGCAGAAACGAGAAGAGAAAAAGAAAGCAGCTTCCAGATTTGAGATCTATGATGAAGTATTTAATTAAAATAGACCACTGCTTTTCCAAAATTAAATGTGGCAGCTACAGAACATCCAAGAGAAAAGCCAGGACAGCAGCTGCTTGTTCCTGCTTCTTCAGAAATTAACAGCTCATTTAGGCGACAGAAAACCATTCTCAAATTCATGCAGTGACTTAAGACAGAGAAAGTGCACAAGGAAAGGATCTGAAGTATAAACCAACATACTCTTCAGCATGGTAGTCCTCTAGGTTACAAACAATTCACATTTCTACCAGCAAAAGCACAGACAGTGTAAGATCCAAAGCTGCCTTCCAAAACAGGTCAGTAAAAATGACCATACAAAATCAATCTCCTACACAGCTGTCATAGTTTTTAACTGCTGGGATCAGTTTTATCGAAGCTGTGTATTCCATACCCTATGTCACTTTAACAACACAAACACCCACACTGTACACCCCCCCACCAACACTCCCCACCGGGAGTCATTCGCGCCCATTCTGGGGGTAGGGGTCGGGCACTCTCGCATTCATTGCATTGTTCTTTGCATTCATTGTATTGTTCATTTTCTTATCTTTTATTTAATTGTAATTTTGACTTGTAATCTCTCTTGTATTGAGATTCTATTGAGGTCCTGCTAGTTCTCAACCTTTTAAACTAGCACAACAGCTCATACTAATTTATATACCTCACTCCTTAATAATGTGGTCAACTGAATAGCTTATTCATTAATTTCTTGGGATTCATGGCAAATGGCTACGACGTAACTGTCATCTCCAATGTTTATATTCAGCTCTTTATGATATGCTTGCAGATGGCACTGAGTATTAGAAAATAACTAGAACTTTACAGGTCAACTTCCACAAACAAACAAACAGGTTCAAAATGGCTATCAATAGACTTGCACTGAAAATTAGAAGTAGATTCTTTACAGGACAAATGTAGTTCATCTTAACATGGACCATAATGATTCTGTGATGAGCTTATAGGATGCTGATGCTAGGGTATTCCTTCTCTTTCATTTCCTATAATCTTAAAACCATTTTAAAAAATATTCTTTTACCAAAGAAGTCATTTGATTCAGCATTACACAATTCCTTGCTTACTGTCTTGCCATTTCGCAAATATATTAAATTAATGGTGTAAAATAAATGTGTGGAAATACCACAAAATAAATTCAAAGTACAGAAGCCCATCACATTAATCAAGCACAGTCATTGCTGTCTAAAAACACTCTCTGGAAAAGCTGTACCCCGTTTACCATTAAAATAAACCTTTCATAAATATATATACAGTAATGTGTTGTCTTCAGCCGACTCCACAGATGTGATTACTTAAAATTACTTTTATTAGCAATGAATATTATTTTTCTAAAGCACTGTAGTCTTTTTGATTAGTTTTTCAAGAATACAGCAATATTTGATTTACCGAATCTTTTGATACAGGAGGAGATAAAGTCAGGGAAGAAATGATGAGCATACACAGCCATAAAAAGGAAGCATTATCTTAAAAGCGGATTGACTAATGTAGCCTATGCTATTTTTCTATATTTAGAATGTAATGGTAAACTCAAATCATCTGTGGCTGATTTGTCAAGGCTGTAAACTAACTTTGCTGCAGGTATAAATACATTAGATATGTCTAAGCTTGAAATCATACAGTAGCACAAGCACTGCACAAATGAAAACACACTGCTTTAGGATCATTAGCTCAGTGCCAGAAGGCAAACCACATTTTCACATTTCAGCTTTAAAGCTGAGATACCAAGGCTCACAGATCAGTCTTACTTAGGTAGTTCAGTCCTATACTTCCAGAAAAGGAAAGCAAATTTTTAGCAACTGGTCTAGCTCCACTGTACATACTGCTGAACCACATGCAAGATGGCATCCACAGAATCAAAGGTACAATGAAGAGTTAAATAAGATAGGTTATTTTACAGACAAGCACCCCCTTTGCTTGTGCTTCAACAGTATGCACAGTGAAGCCAGAACATCTACGCGCATGCAACCACATATATTACCATAAATCTATACATAGAACAATATCAAACAACTCTGAATTACTTCATTAGGTACAGTACAAATGCAAACAGTCAGCTTAGAGCTAACACTGCACCTCTGCAAGTAAATCCTACTGCTCTCCAGAAATCCATATAGCTGAGCCTGAATCAGGGTCATTCTAATTAAGCTCTACCTGAGCCCACACTACATCTGTGTAGAGCTATTGCAGACCTAATTTCATGCCATTCTTCAAAATACACACACATTATCTGTGTCACCCATACAGAGAGATAAGCTCTCCTGCAGAGTTTCCTGTGGATAAAAGAACTGTCTGTACCACAGTGAAATAATTTACTCTTTTCACTATTTTCATCTGCTTGAAAGTAGGAAGGCTTTACAGAGGGATCTGGACAGATTGGATGGATGGGCTGAGGACAATGGTATGAGATTCAATAAGGCCAAGTGCCAAGTCCTGCATTTGGGTCATATCTACCCCATGCAATGCTACAGACCTAGGGAAGGGTGGTTGAAAAGGTGCTCAATGCAAAAGGACCTGGAGGTGCTCGCTGACAGTCAGATGAACATGAGCCAGCAGTGTGCCCAGGTTCCCTAGAAGGCCAACAGCATCCTGGCTTATGTCTGAAATGGTGAGGCCAGAACAACTAGGGAAGCAATTGTCCCCCTGTACTCAGCACTGGTGAGGCTGCATTCATTTTTGTGCCCCTAACTACAAGAAGGACATTGAGGTGCTGCAGCATGTGCAAAGAAGAGCAACAAAGCTGGTAAAGAGTCTAGAGCAAAAAGCTTACGATAAGCAGTTGAGGGAAATTAAGCTGTTTGGCCTGCAGAAAAGGAGGCTCAGGGGAGATCTTGCTCTCTACAACTACCTGAAAGGAGGTTGTAGCCAGGTGGGGGGCAGTCTGTTCTCCCAGGTACAAGAGGAAACAACCTCAAGTTGAACCATGGGAGGTTTAGGTTGGACATTAGGAAAAATGTTTTCACAGAAAGGGTTGTCAAACACTGGAACAGGCTGCTCAGGTCAGTGGTGGACTCACCATGCCTGTAGGCATCTAACAAAAGTGGTGAACAGGTGACTTGGCAGCGCTGTGTTAATTATTGGACTTGACAATCTTAAAGGTCTCTTCCAACTTAAATGATTCTATGGCTACCACTATCTTTGAAGCCTTCAGCTCGCTCTATTCCAACACTTCATCAACTTCTCAGACTTGACAGTGCATACTCAGTATTTCCTAGCAAAGGATAAAATAGTCACTTCAGAATGCCATCAAGAAGAAGGGAAACCCACAAAAAATGTTGTATTACCTTCCTACAGCAAAAAAAAAAGTTTAGAAACTGTTTGGTTTATGGGGTCTGGACCAGGCAGTTAACATCCACAGGAGAAAATTATTCCCAGAGGATACTAAAACATTTCAAATGAAACAAAAATAAAATAGCTATTTCACCACACAGTTCTTGTTTTGTAAGAAAACTGTCAAAGTTCACTATGGATAGAAGCACCTTAGATTCTGTTATGTGCAAGTACATATTCTTACTACTCAAGAGTTTTTTAACAAGTTCAGCTCAGTGAAGTAAGAAACCAGAACTTTAACCCTTAAAAAATTCCATCTAGAAAATCTTTACAGTACAGCTGTATTAAGTAAAATAAAACAAAATGCAAATTCATATATATATAAAATACAAACATATCTAAACTTATACACATAAAATGAATATTAAAACAACAGAAACACTATTTTTTTCCCCCTGTAATGCAGCTTACTAAAGAATTCTAGCATGGGAGTTCTCTAAATTCTAGTTTCTAAATTCTGTGTATCCTGGCTATAGTACATCCGTAAAACAGAGGGTTTTTTCCTTTTGATTTTTGTGTGTATATTCATGAATTTGCAGTAAAATATATAGCAATTTAAAAAAAACACCTCCTCCACTTTTGAAGCTTGTTCATATGGTACATGTAGGCCAGTTATGTCTCACATGGTCACAAAACCAGAATATTTTGATGTTTTGAGTTCTGCTAAGATTGCAATCTCAGGAACACTTTAAACTATTTCCCTTTTTTAACCTGTAAGGTGACACACCGGACTGTGTTATACATCTTTGAGTTGTATCCTATTTTGCTTAGAGTAACGTCTTATTCCCTTTAAATTAATCTCCTGATGAGCAACAACACTAACTTTAATGAAATGAGAATTAACTTTAAGAAAAAAAAACAAATACGTGCAAGGGGAGGGAGATGGTGCTTGGGGAAGGAGACCTACCTCTCCGTGATTGAAAAAGAAACACATCATGGTAACAATGCCTCCCAGAAGGCCTCCACTGTGAAAAGAACAGAAAAAATAGGTACAACAGAATTTCATAATGGCCAATGCTGCTTAAAAATGTGAAGTAGCCCTTATGTATAGCTAAGTTTATTGGGGGTAAGAAGGGAATGCTCTCAAGCATCAAGGGAAAGCAATCTGCAGTGTACCTACAATATTACAATACTAGTTAGCCAGCTAATGTTTCTTTCAGGGCAAACCACTCTTCAAATATCAGCTTTTTTTCTGCAGAGGCAAACCACTCTTCAAATACTCCTCGAAACTTTGGTTTAGATCATTAGATCTGGCGCTTCATTTGCTCTACCCTGAGCTTGGTCTTGAAAAGTGCCAAACTTCTAAGCACCATATACAAACATCATTGAAAAAAAAAAAAAACACAAGAAAACACCAAAACAAAATAAACAAACAAAACCCCACAAACCAAAAACACACCACAGGCAATATAAATGGAGTATTTCTTCCCTAAGACATTGAGTACAGAACTTCAGAATTTGCATGTTCAATCATCCAAGAGGGAATTGTGATCTCAATCTAAGACTAGCAATGAATATGCACAGTCAGTGCAACATACAGTTTAGTTCTTTGTGAAATACTGTGATGTTAACATGAAAAATCCTTTGATTTAAGGATCAGATTCACTTGTTGAATAATTAGTACCATGAAGTCAACAGTAAAACCAAAAAGATTACTTAGATTTATCCCATCTCAAAAGAGCAGTAGATAAGGTTCCTGTTTGTTTGACTAGATTTGTAATTACTCATGTCTAGATTTGTCATGACAACAGCAAAGGCTGTCATGCACCCAAGTGCAGTACTGCTATTAATGACAGAGTTTTTGCTACTGAACAAAAGTATTAGCCAGCTGTTAAGATTCTTAAAAAAAACCCAAAAAACAAAATCCAAACAAACCTCAGAT
Source organism: Galbula dea (assembly GCA_013399015.1). Classification (NCBI taxonomy): domain Eukaryota; kingdom Metazoa; phylum Chordata; class Aves; order Piciformes; family Galbulidae; genus Galbula; species Galbula dea. The sequence continues at coordinate 224,813 of VWZX01000899.1, read as the reverse complement.
TCTCTCAGATCCTTCACCCATCACTAATAACCAAGTCAAACAGAAACACTGAGTTCTGAGTACAAAACGTGAGGATTAAAGATTTCAACTCTCTGCTAAAACAATCTTCAGGGACCATGCACTGCACATAAAACTCAACCTTTCATTCCGCAGTTCTAAGTGTCAACACTGAAACTCCAAAAGACTAAAAGAATGTGCTTGGTAATAAAAAATGCTAATCTCAGAAAAAAAGCAAACCAAAAATTTGCAAAACATCCACCCAAAACTAGAACAAAATTAAAGGTCTATGCTAAAGGTTAACATTGTGATAAAACATGAAAGTCCAGAATACAAAGCTCTTAACTGTATTTTGAAGGCTTCAGAGCTTTTGGCCTCTATAAAGGATCATTATTTTAGCGCATGAGAAATGATCAGCAAATCTGTAGCTCAGAATAGGGAAATGCACCTCGTCACTGTTTTTTCCAGAAAAGGAAGTGAACAGAGCCTCTTTCACAGAGGGTTGTGTATAGAGTTGAGTTAGACTGGTTATCTTCTAAGAGTGCAATGCTATCATTGAGTGTAACATGCTACACTCAACACAGCCAAAGCCTGAAAAATTAGGACTCTGCTGATTTTTCCATTACATTAATATATAAAATGTGGGTTTCCTTACACCTCCCTTAAGAGAAAAATGACAAGTTAAATGATATGAATATTCAAAGTTTACCTGCTTCCTCAAAACAGGAGACATTAATTTCCCATGTTAAAGACTACAAACATATAGACTTTACCCCCAAACTTCTAATAGTTTTGCTAGTCAGCTTCCTCTTCTCACTTTCAACTCCTGCCCTGCACTATTCTTTATCTGAACCATCAGCACATGCTTCAGAGAGAGCAGAAAAAAAAATCCCAAGACACTGAAGTCAGGGAATGTGGGGAAAACCCCAATCTCTCAGAGGAAAAGGTAGCAGACTCTTTTTTGCAAAACTGACAAATGAAGACAGAGAGAGGAAAATAGAAAATATTTCCACTTCTGCTTTTCTGCTGAATGTGGAATCTATTTTTGTATGAAAGTGTTTTACAGTTCCTGAAATTTAAAGATGAATACTGAAAACAGGAATTCATAGAAAAAGGGAAGCATGTAAATATAAACATATCTCCAAAAGAATGCAATACCTTGTGAAATATTTTGCCTTCTCTGTTAAGTTAAAATTGAAAGAAATGCAGCATGACTTGAAAAGTATACAGCCATTCAAACTTTGTTTAAAAACAATATACACTGCTAACTTTAAGAGCAGAAACCTGTAGAAAAGCTGTTTAAAATCTGTACCATGGTTATTCTTATCCTCAATCTGGTGTTACCAATGAGGTACCATGTCACTGAAATTTTCCACAACCTTTTTCAGCATCATCGTTTAAGCAAAAAAGTGCTCTCTTCCAGTCATTTTTAAGTGACAATGTATATGTAATAAAAAGCACTACTACTACACAAACAAAATATGCAATATCTCATAAAAGTATTTTAGCATTCATTTTTTCAAATTTGGTATAGAAACGGACAGCTACTATCAACTAAATAGCTCGGTCTCAGCTGCCTTACCTGAGGTATGTACCATAAATGAAGAACAGCGACATCATTAATCCATTCAAAATAAAAATCACAGCAACATAGAAGGAAGCAGGGTCCCCCAATCCTAACAAACAAACAGGTAACATGTTGTCAAATAAAGAAGAAAAATCACACTGCTTATGAAACACCACAGTGTCAGTAGAATACAGCACACAGCATAGTATTTTAATATATTTAGAGAAAAAGAGAACATAAAAAAAAGCTAATTGTGAAGATTCAATTGTAAGAGTACACTTCNATTAAAAAAAAAAAAAAAAAAAAAAAAAGGAGGGGGTGAACACAGTACTAGAGCAGTCAGCAACAGAACAAGCCAGGAGAGAAGCATTTACTGCAAAGAAAAAGCCTACAATGTGTAGAGCACAAGAACATGCTCTACAGACTGTTTTCACATCATAGACTTTTTTAGAACAGGTTTGTGCTCTCTATACTCTCACTTCCCATCTCTTGCAGGAGTAAATTCACCTTTACATGTATCACACACAATGTTCTTTGCTTTCTTTGTTTCATTAGAAGCCAAGAGATTGTCCAGTAATGCAAGTCTTTCAATTTGTTCATTCGCAAACCACCTCTGCGTTCACACTTCTGTTGTTACTCCCCCATTACTTCTTTAAACCCTTCAGGCTCTAATCATTTCAGCAGTACAGCATAAAAAGCCTTATTCATTACAGAGAAGGCAGCAAAACTTCAGTTTCATATGCAGAAAGGATTATTCACCATTGCCAAAAATACAGCAAGACAGTTCTCTAAAGTAAGATGATGATATTTTCACTAAACATGGTAGTCTCAATAGTTCATGTTTTCATTTCTTTGGCTTTTACAAAAAAACAAATAGTAATGAAAACTTACACATTTATTCACTATTTATTGCTTATAACAAAATTAAAGAAAATCAATCATTCAAGATCTGAAGAAAGCTCTTATAGCCTTTGTGCAAAGGAAAAAATACTAGCTTGTCACCACACAAAGACATTTTAAATGATAAAATGAAACTACTTCACAAGCTACCACCCATCATTCAGCTTTAGCCGACTGTAGAACATCTCAAGAGTGCTTCTCAGTAAGGTGCTTTTATTGCATAACACTTACTTACAAAGCCAATACTTTATTACAGAAATATGAGGGAAAAAAAACCCCAAACAAGTGGCAGTGTCCAAGCTTTAGTATCAGAATCAAGCTATAAGATTTAAATTCTTATGCTGCCAAAACACAGGCTTAGTCAAATGAAAGCACATCAGTGATAAAGAGGCAGGTGTATTCATGACTTCTGAAACATGTAAAGCCACAATTGTACACTTCCAGGAAGAGTCTAGGATAAAACATAACTCACCCTCACAGCTTTCAACAGGACTAAGCCCTTTTCCTCTGTTTACAGTCCAACAAGTCTTTGTTGATACACCAAAGAAATCCATAGTGGCTGTATATATGCGGTACCAGCCACCGAGGACGACCTAGGTGGAAAACAGGATTTGAAGTTTCTGAAAAGGAATTTTGAGATTACCTCAATGCCCAAGGTACTATCTCATGACAACTGGCCTTCATCCATGGGTTTTCTTTGAACTCTGGATATATCCAATCTCCACCCCTTATAGCATTTTTGACAAGCTTCCTACAACCAACATAGACAAAGTCTTCCTTAACAGACTAAAATTACACCTGCTTTAGAACAGAAGTAATTTCATGCATCACACTGCAATGTTTGAAAAAGTTATCTATTTCAATATGGTCTGGAAGGCTCTACGTTCAACTATTTTTTGCAGATATTAAAATCTCTGATTTTGTTGACAGAGGATAGTTGGCCAAATTAAATCAATTAAAACCAGTCAGTTGCTTGGTTTTTTTCCTGCCTGGCAAGAATATTAATGGACCAAATCTCTAGGGCTTCTACTCAGATAAACTTTGATAGGTTAAATTCAAGCATGCATTAGAAAGGGCTTCTAGATGCTATGTAAGACAGCATTTCCATCTTCCACACAAAGGTCATAATGTTCTTACAACAACATCCAAATTAAATCTCAACACCTGACGCAGAAAACATCAGTATTTTTACACACAGAAAAATGACAACTCTTAGAATCATTATGGTTGGAAAAGATCCCAGAGATCAGACTCCAACTGTCATCTCACAGTAAAGCCACTAGTTACCAACCTATTCTGTCAGGACGTAAGTGACTTTATAGAGTTCATAAATGAGTAATGTGGTCATTCCAGCTGAGCTGCTTTGAAAGTTATAAGCCAGAGGTTCCCAGTCAGAAAATAAGTTTCACCATGCCAGTATTAGCTTTCTCGTCCCTGTGTCACAGAAAACACGTACAAGAAAGATGACTCCCTCTTTTCTTTTTCCTGGGCAAACAGGAACTTCACAAAAGCAAAGTGCAAAGTCCTGCACCATGAAGGAACACTATGCACCAGTGCAAAGTGGAGCTGGCCAGCTACAAAGCAGTTTTGCAGAAAACGACCTGGGAGTCCTGGTAGACAAGCTGGGCTGGAGCCAGCAATAAGCCTTGGCTGCAAAGAAAGCCAAATGCATCTTCCGTGTATGTCACCAGGACAAGAGGCAATCCCTCCCCTCTGCTTGGCAGTGCTAACACTGTATCTCCAGTGCTGAGACCAATTCTGGGCTGCCCAAGACAAGAAGGGCATGGAGTAAAGATAACTGAGACAGATTATTTTCACTTGACAATACAAGAGACGAGGAACACAAACTGAAATACAGGAAATTCTATTTTTAGATAAGAAAACAGCTTTCTTACTTTGAGAGTGGTCAAACACTGGAACAAGTTGCCCAGAGGTGGAGATATTCAAAACAAAACCAGAGATAAGGCCCTGAGTAACCTGCTCTACTTCATCCTGCTTCAAGCAGTATTGCAACTAGATAATTTTCAGAGATCTCTTCCAAACTTAACTGTTCTAAGATTCTGTATAACTAATTAATTTTTAATACCAGGGTCCCAATCATAGAATCATCTGGGTTGAAAGGGACCTCAGAGGTCATCTAGTCCAAGTCCCCTGTAGTGAGCAGGGACATCCCCAACTAAATCAGGTTGCTCAGAACCTTGTCTAGCCTTACCTTGAATAGCTCCAGGGACGGTGCCTCAACCTGGGCAACCTGTTCCAGAGTTCCACTACCTTCATGGTAAGAAACCTTTTTCCTAATATCCAATCTAAATCTACTCTTCTCTAATTTAAAACTATAATCATGGTTTATCTAATTTAAAACCAATCATCATGGCCAACTTCATCTGTGGCCTTTACAATCCCACAATATAAATCTTATATTTAAAACAACTACATCTTTCTAGACCAAGACTCCCTGCCTCAATATTCTGTCCTGTCCTCTTCAGTAACCGGATTTCAAGGCTATTTTTGATGTGATTAATTCTGAAATCCGCTAAACAAAGAAAAAGTTTTATTAAAATTCAGCCTTAATGCTACTACTGGGCTGAAGAAGTTGGAAAGATCCTAAAATATCAAACAGGAAATGAAAGACTTTCAGAAAACAAGACTGGATACTGAATATCAGAAAGAAAAAATTCACTACCAACAAATAAATCCACAAGCAGCTTCCCACCACCCAGCACAATTTTAATCATAAGTAAAATTAGATAAATTTGGAGAATATCAAGTTGCACCTATGGACAGTTTTAGAGATGTAGTTATTTGGAAACTCAAGAAATACACTTTTTAAAAAGTTGCTTTCCAGGAAGGCTAGACATCAAGCAGTGAACAACTGGAAGCAGAAGAAACTATTTATCTGGTTTGTATGTCCCCATAGGTACACAAAAGATGAAAGAATTCATACCTTATCACCAAGCTCTATGAGCCAATATGATCCTAAAAAACCCTAAATGAACAGATCAACCTCCACATTTTGCATAGTCATCTAACTAATTTTCTTACAGAATGTCAGCCACTGTATCTTCCCGTTATGGTTTCATCATCCAATTTACTTAGTCACCTTTCATAGTGATACTGATGGTTCTCTAATAGCAAGTTCATTTGAACCAGTTACCTTTGATTTTTGCAGGTCAGACTATAGCTGAAGTCAACAAATCTTTCTCGACTAAAGAAAAGAACTCTATAGTATCCAAATAAGTCCTAGTGTTGCATTTCTAGAAATGAACTGCAATCCCTTTGGAGTTAATAATACAAAACCAAACTAGAAAAAAATCCTCCAAAATAAATCCAAAATCAGTTAAAAAGTAACATAAAGCATTCATCTATAACATTTAGTTCTTGCAGATGAAGGAATTAAGAAGCAAATGAAACCACTACATGCAAGTTGTATAGATACATACACGCTAAGAACTCTTACACGTACAGTTCCTGAAAGTAGTTTTGCTTTGACAGAGAAAGAGAATGAATCTAAATGCTAGTATCCAAGAGTTACAGTCATTATTAGTCTTTGGTTCTCCAAAAATGGCAACGCATACACGGAGTTAAAGAAGTGTACATTAACCAAAGGAGCTTTCCCTTTGCAAACTATTTGGAAAACCGTAACAGAGAGAAACACAAACGTTTCTATATGTAAAGACACCTTCTTTTTAGTGACAAAAAAGAAGAGTAGGAATGTAAACTAACCAGTTAACAAGTCTAACGTCAAATACCTACAGAAGAACAACAGCTGTCAGTCTTCACAGAAGAATCTCTTCTGCAACATACAAGTAAACTATAACCATTCATGGATTTATGATCACTGTCCTGTGATGTGTTTGTTCATTGTCCTACACAAAATGCACACTAAAATAACTTCCTGGTATCTGTATCACTGCAGGCATTATTGTTACATGCTACTGATACTGTGTATGTCATATTTCCTGAAGGACATGATGTCAGTAAGTTACTTGGTTTCAGTGAAAAGAACAAAGGATGACAAGAAGCATAGAATAGGATCGCAACTTTAGGGCACGAAATACTAAGATCTAGAATGTATTCACATTTGATTGGACATACATGAAGTCTGAGAATTGATCATAATATATGAAGTAACTTTCTCATTTTAAATCTGGAACCAAAATAGAGTGTTTAAGCAACAATTCATTAGTCTTCATGTATCTTTACAAACACATTTTCCAGAGTAACATTTCTTACACATTTGTAGTCAAATCTACAGAAACTAAAGATTTATCTCAAAGTATTATTTATAAAACACGGCTCACCTCTGGGTAAAGATTGAACCTTTTTAAGGTGTTAACCACTGAAGGATATTCAGTTAGTTTGTCATTCTTAATAGCAGATACTCCACTCCAAAATGATGGTGCTTCAATAATGGTCTTGAAGTAGGAATAATACAGACCCTACAAGAGAGTGGAATCTTTTTTTACAATTAAACAGGTCACTTCTGCTTCATGAACTGCCATATACAAGCTTTGTTTATAAATCACATTTTGTAATGCAACAAATAGGACAAAATGACTAGCCAGTTTTTCAAATTTCTTCCAATAATGCCACTGAAACAAGCAATGTGGGTTTCTTTCCACCTTGTTTCATAGAACATCTGGAAATCTTTCATTTGAGCTGCTAACTATGCACTAGCATAGTGCTTCACAATTCTCAAAATAAAAGCAGCTAAATGGTGCATATGTATGCAAACACTTATTAATTTAAAAAACAAACAAAGAAACAGCTATACAACAAGACTATAATTGAAAGTAACCCATAAGGTACTTGTAGTTTTCTATTTTAGGTCCTCTAGATTCATACTTTTTAATTATATTTGAAGTGAACTGTGAAGAGATACATTCATAGTGATCAACTACAAGACACAAAAATGCTCTGCATTTAAAAGTGCAATGCAGGTTAGTTGCATGATATCAATATATTTACTTATCCAGAAGCATTAAGAATTTTTTGGAAAGCCAGTAATCACATGACTACAGACAAAAGTTTTCCAATCAATGAATTTTTACTGAAGCATAACTAACCATTTCCGTGCGAAATACCATTTCTCTTTCCAGGGTTGAGAGGTGAGAGAAATGCCGGTTGTTTTCAAAGAGAGCTGCTATGTGATACCTGTTAAAAATAATAATAATAATAAAAGTGAATAAAGAGTTTTAGAACTTGTACTAAGTCATATACACCAAGGAACAGCTGGTAAAACATTTGTTGAAGACTCAAGGTTTACTTACAAACTGCTATTTAATTTACTCTTATGTCAATATTCTCCTCTCTTCAGGTTATTTTAAATGGAAAAAACAGAAACCCACAGAGCATTTATTAAACTCTATTATGGAAGTAGTTATAACACTCTAATGTATTTTAGCTTAAGTGCAGACACTTAAGCATCAAAAGTTTAATGCTAGTAAGACTATCAAATCCAAGTACTAGGAAAATTCAAATATCTGACAAATGAATCTCAGATTAAGAGTTTGCAAAAATAACAGTGCACAGACAAGTAGTGCATGTTTTTTCCACAAAAATCTTTCCTGACTTGTATTTTAATGCTGTTATCTGCTATTAAGTATAGATGCATTTACCATCAAAAGTATATTTAAGGAAAAGGTGCAACTATTGGGGTGAGAGGGAAAGGCCAGGAAAAACAAATTTCTGAGAGAAGCTTCATCTTCAGCAAGGATGGAAAAAGAAACAGAGCAGTGCACAGGACTCAGCTTCCAAATAGAAATTTGCAAGAGACAAACTACTAAAAACCAAAGTTCTTTTTGAGCTAGGAAAGAAAAACGGAGTGGCCAAAGCTGGAATTTTTTAACTCTGCAAAAGCAGCTGGTAGAAATCACTAGAGTAGCCATGCTATTTCAAGCCTAAACTACAAAAAAGAAGGGTGAGGATTAGGATGGAACCTGAAACACAAGGATTATGTTGACAAAAACTAGAGGAAAGGCCGTCCTTCTGTACACAAAGAAAACGTTTGCCAGACTTCTCTGAAGAGGGTAGAGAAAATGTTGTAAAATTAATAAATTATAGCAGAATCTAAATAAACACAACATATGAGAAAGCTGAAAGGATTTACCTGGACTTTGAAAACTCCCCAAGAGTCAAAAGGTCTGTCAGTGGAAATGCACCTGAATTTCTATAGCTAAGAAACAATCTTCTACCTGGGAAGCAGGCTTCTCTCTTCGCTGAACAGGTTCTTAAGAAACCTTTCATATCAGCTTCACGAGAACAGAATTATTCATCTTAGAGACAACAATTTGGTTTTGAGAGGAAAGATCTAAATAAAATTATCTCAACAGCCTTTCTGAATATAAGTCAGAATTGTATTTCTATTATTCTAAAATACATTAGTTTTAGCAATAATTTTAAGCTTACCAATGCAGGACTCCTGCAGTAGCAGCTGTAAAGGAAACAAAAAGTGTCAAGTTACTCAAATAGTTAAATAATTGAACACGAAATCGCATTCATTAAAGTAATTACAGTACTGCTTCAGAGAAGCACAGAAGGCATTCAGCCTCCAGAAGAGCCAAATAGGAACATCTGAACTAACTTTCATGGCCACCTCTTTGAAAAATCTGAAATTATCCTGATGGTATGCAGCAATAGGCAATGCTTCCACCTATACCCTGCATTACAGAAGTTGATCCATCAGAATCTAAAGCACCCATTTCAGCTATCAATAACAAATTTATAAGCATTTTTAAATAAGCATAAACATTTAAACATTTGTGAGATACCTACTGTGACTCTTCACTCCATTCCTGCTCCTTAACTCACACTAAGGCCTGCTATATACTAGAAGCAGCACTCTTAGGTCAAAGCAGGGGCAACATATAGGCAGGACCCAGTGGCCAGAAAGAGCTAAAGGTTATTATGCAGCTCCTGTCATCTGCAGCTCACTGTCTCCTGCAGTCATAATCCTCACGCATTGATCGTCTAGCAGTTTCTTCAGAATCTGCTAACTCACGGAAAGGGCGCAGACCTAACTTCCAAGCTGGAATTTATAAATACATCATCTTACCCAAAAGCTTTTTAAGTAGATCCAGCAACAGCTGATTGCTGAGGCTTTCATGCTTCCCAGTGTGCTCAAAGGTGCGTAAGTTAGGAGTTATGAATTATAGAATCATAGAAACGATTGGGTTGGAAAAGACCTCAGAGATCATCAAGACCAACCCTTTGTCCAACTCCAGTCCATTTACTAGATCATGACACTTAGTGCCATGTCCAATCTCAGTTTAAAAACCTCCAGGGATGGTGAATCTACCACCTCCCTGGGCAGGCCATTCCAATGCCTGACCACTCTCTCTGTAAAGAATTTCTTTCTAATATCCAGCCTGAATTTCCCCTGGCAGAGCTTAAGCCCGTGCCCCCTTGTCCTATTGCTAACTGCCTGGGAGAAGAGACCAATCCCCACCTGGCTATAACTTCCCTTCAGATAGTTATAGCGAACTTACAAGCTAGAAACGTCATACCTGAAGTGATTCCCATATTAGACTAGCCTGTACAAAGCAGACTGAGCCTTTGTCATGTTTGTTTGCTTGCTTTCCTAATGAGCTCATAAAATAAAGTTTAATTTACAGAGTTCATTGTTCTGTAAATTTGAGAGATCCAAATGGACCACAAGAGCTAATGCAAATCCAATGGAGAAGTAACTGCTTATAAAGGTAGTAACACTCTGCAAATAATAACACTCCAGTTGCAGACTATCTGTGCTGTTGGCATGTAGATACAGAACAAGGGAGGTAATCTGAGGGACAAAGGGAAAAGGCAAATGATGACAAAGTGCTGGGCAAACAGTCTAGGTCTCTGACTTCCTGAGCATGGCAAGATCCACGGACAGCCTACATCAGTTTTGCTTGAGCAGCAGTCACAACATATCAAGAGTATGAGTGAGGGATAAACGATTGGCATTTAGAGGGACCACAGTGCTCTTTCTACAATGAAGATGTCATCTTGTCCTCTAGATACATTGTGGCTCTCAGCCACGGAAACGTCAAGTAGATTGGTTGCCTTCAAAGCAAGAAAATCTTTATTGTTAACAGAGTCCTCTTAGTCACATATGCTATATGAAGCATAGAGAAAGTGGAGAGGACAAACACCCTTCCTCCTTACTCCCAGCTAAAGCCAGAAAGGTGCTGAGCACCATGTCCCTCCCCAGGGCGCTGACAAGCACACACCTCCCCCCCACTGCCCGCATGCACCAGGGCATGGCCCTCACCTATCTGAGGACATGCAACGGGTCAGGATGCTACCAGAGCTAAAATATACATCAAAAACCTGCACGCTGATGCAGAATCCAGGCAAAGAGTTAACGAATGTGCATGTTTTCAGACTGCATGTCATATATATATATATAGTGGTCTGCTCCTAGAAAGCAGCAAGAAGCAGAGACAAGAGAAAGCAAAACACCTCTGACTAATGCTAAATTTATGTGGAAGAGGAGTGGACTAAACGTACACTTCATGCCTTACTGCACAGTTCCAGGCTACATGTTCCTCCAAAACAGAGCCTAGAAGTGCTGCTGCAGGCAGTACTTGATATCACTGTTACCACAGTGCTGCTGCTGGCAGTACTTGTTATCATTGTCACCACAGGTTCAACCTGGCGAAGACTCTGGGGAGATGTTATTGCAGCCTTACAGGACTATAAAACAAACAGCAAGGCCTACTGTGAGAAGACAAGGGGCAATGGTTTTGAACTCAAGGAGGGAAGAATTAGACCAGATACAAGGAAAAAATTCTTTACAATGAAGGTGGCGAAGACACCAGCACAAGTTTGCCCAGAGAGATGGTAGAAGCCCCTTCCTTGGAAACATTCCAGGTCAGGTTGGACAGGGCTCTGAGCAGCCTGATCTAGTTGAAGATGTCCCTGCTCACTGCAGAGGAGTTGGACTAGATGACCTTTAAAGGTCCCTTCCAATCCAAAACATTCTAGAATTCTATAATGCAACAAACTGTATTTATGAACCTCAATTTTTCCAACCGTAATGATTCTGTGATTCTGTAATATTGAGGTTTTATATACAAAGATATATGAAGTGAAACTGGGCAAGTCACAGGTAAAAAAAAAAAAAAAGGGGGGGGGGAATTTCTAAACTACCTTTCCGTACAAATTAACATTCACCTCAAGTTACATACTTCACACACTAGTTTCAGTGCGGTATCCTACATCAACTTCCTTAAAGAGTTTTTCAGCTCCCCTTCAGTCACTGAAGTAGTTTTCTCAAAGAGAAGTCTAGATTTCAGTTAGAAAATGAATAAGATTTTTTACACAGTTTTACACATGCTTCCTGTGGGAGAATTACTCCATAGAGTCCACATTAAGTAGAATTTACTGTCTTAGGAAAGTTTCATGAGCTACATTTTTTTTTTTTATTTAAAGAAAGAAAGAAAGAATTGTCTTTATTGAAGACATTTATGGTAGTTCTCATGGAGAGCTGCAAATTCCTTTTTCAGAAAAGCAGATACAGATATAAAATGGAATTCCAGGGAAGCACACTAGCTATATCAGCAATACAGCAAATCATACTCCATAAAGAAATACATTTTGCAGTAACTGTATGGAAAGAAACAGAGCAGTCCATACCTTTCTTAGTTATTACTCAGAGTCTCACATTTGCACAAGGAATTATTTAATTTTTCAGCAACATTTCTAAGACCACCAAAAAAGATTACATGTGCAAATACATTTACATATGCACACAGCCCAATTCTAAAAAGACATTTTAAGAGAGGTTGCATGTTAGGTAAGAATATACAGCAAAGTCAAAACAAATGCATATTAGGTACCAGTGCTGCTCATTATCTCAAATTCATGTGGTTCCAAATAAGCCAAATATGCAGTTTTACTGTTGCAAATTAATTATCTATCAATATAAAAATTACATTTCAGAATCAAACATACCACATATTTCAAAGAAAAAACAATACATAATTAAATCTGAACCTTCCCTTCAGTTTTATTTAAATTGAACATATTAAGTGTTCATATACATTTACAAAACTTCACAATATCACTGTATTATAAGCATAAAATGGAGACCTTTTACTTAATCACCTAGCGAGTCATGTAATTACTCACATTTTAAGAGACAATGTGCTTAATTCAGGGACTTCCCTTACAAGTCCAGATTGGCCTTTTTCAACAGACTGTAGCCAGACTTACACTAAGCTAGTTTCTGATAGAAAACATGCAAGAGCAGCTCTCCTAAATTACCAGCTTTGATCCCATTATTGTCCTTACTGAGGAGGGAATGAAGGAGAGAACAGGAAAGGAATACTAGAGTCCTAATGCTATGTAGCTACAGCTGCTATGTACTTGAACTTACAGATGCCATTTTCTCACCCAACCCATGAACCCCTAAAAGCAAAGCACATGATCAGATTTTTGCAGACTAGGGCTATTATGTAACATCTGATAAGTTTATTCTACAGATTTCCTATTTTTGTTTGTGTTCTCTTCTGAGGAAAGCAGTCTGAGTGGCATATAAAAAGCATTCTAATTCTGGAAGCTAAATACTGAGAAATAAAGCCATAATATACAGAACTCACCAAGAGAACAACAAATACTGAGCTACTGTAATGCAACAGGATGCGAAACATACTAGAAATTGATTCATACTTTTTAAGTATCCCCAAAGGGACTAGGTGGGAATACAGCAGACTTGGGAACAATGAGGAATGTGCAAGCATTGACTATTCTGCAGCTTAGTCAAGATGTTTCATTGAGATTCTCTGCTATCTAGAAAGATGCTTCCAATAATAAGGCCTCAATTGAATGATCATTTTTTAGATAAACCAAACATAACAGGGCAAAATGTTGTCTGAAAGTGTCCTTGAAAATCTGACAGCTTTATTATTGCAGGTAAACTGGAAATAATTCTTAAGAGGGGAAAAGAAATACCCTATAAAAATACAAAATCTCTCCAACTGTGGGAACTTCTGTCTTTAAAATCTGGACCTTAAAGCTCATGCAAAACAAAACAAAATACCACTAAAATTAGCCAAAACTCTACCATATCCCTTCTTTTTTGCTACTGTAAATAATGTATGCTATTTCATATTTAGCTATTATGGGTTTACTCCTATTAAAAACAGAATAGTTACCTGAAGTATTTAACTGGTTATCCAGCTTTCACAGCCAAATTCAAACATCAGAAATTATAAAGCTTTCTCTACCTAATCTGCTCTCGAATCTCAATCAAATGGAAGTATTTTTCAATTTTGACCTTCGGTTTAATGTTTCTATGTCATTTCAGTAGCTACCAGGCTACAAAATGCTGAATAAACACAGGTAAGCAAAGCAACTCAGGAAGAGTTTATTCATCAATTAGTTTGTAAGCTAAAGGTTGGTACCCTGCTACTACTTTGCCATGTAATTCATCAAACTGAGGAAAATCTCTGGCAACAAGCACTACTGATTAATAGCACCAACATATTTGGAATACCCTGACAGTCTTTCAGTGTAATACCTTTAAGATCACATCTAATTGTGTATCTCACAAATATGCTTTTATTCAACATTAGTTAACTTTAGGGATGCATTTCTTAAATTTAATTTTGCAAATAGTGTAGGTTCTTTTTCCAAGACTTTGCCCATTAGCCATTTTATTTTTTACTCCAAAATATTCCCTCTGAATTTACATCTCCCTGCAATTGTATCTTCCTCCAACCATAATCCTTCCAAAACAAACAAGCTGTTTTGATTATAATACTTAATAAGAGTTATTTGGTTTTGGTGGGTTTTTTTTCCTAGTAATTAATGACTGGAGAGGAGAGCTCCATGAATAATATCTGGTCAATTATTTTCCCACAAACGTTCTGAAACCACACTAACTACTACAAAAACAACGTTAAAACAGTTTCCAGGTAGGAAGTTATTTCCTGTCGCTTTTCAACAAAAACTACACTTTCTTGATTTTCCAAGTTACATTTCCAGATATATTTTGATACAGTTTACAATTCCTGAGAAAGAAAAGAAGAACAGTGTTTTCCCACCACATATTCTTTCTACTTACCCAGAAGAAAAGTGATCCAAAACTTGCTACTGACGAAGGCCTTTATGCCATCAAAAATATACACTGTCAAAAGAAAACAAATACCTTAAGCATCATTTAAGAACAGTGTCTATAAAAGTAAATGTTTGAACTCTGCAGCATCAGTTTTCTATAAAAATCCTGACTAAATTTCAAAAATACTGAAAGAAATGTCATACAGCAAGTTAGTAACTACACATAAAAGATTTAAACATCACAGATTATTCATCATCATCATGGCTAGGCTTCGCGAATGAAGATTTGGGAAGGGCTCTACCCACGTTTGTTGCAAGCGCGTTGGTGGCTAAAAAGGCCAATACGAGATAGGCATGAGCGGTTGCAAAAGGAACAGCAGAAAGACTCCTTAGATGGTGTGTTCTGCAAGGCACGATTCTTTCTGCGTTGTCTTTTCTCCTCAAGGGTGATCCTGCGTGCTTTCTCAAAAGCATCTGCAGCATTATAGATGGTGTGTCTCCAGGCCTCCCGATNCACTATGGCTCTGTAAACTCTGATCTTTGCACTTTTCTTCAGGTGTTTATTTTGCCAAACTCTTTTATGAAGCTTTCCGAAAGCACCATATGCCTCTGCTAACCTGTTGTCTATCTCTCCGTCAATCTTACCATCCGAGGAGATGAGGCTACCTAGGTAATTAAACTGCTGAACTGATTTGAGCTCTGATTCACCAATGATGATATGGGGATGATGGAAGACTTCCTGAGGTGCCAGTTGATAGAGAACTTCTGTCTTCTTTAAGCTGACTTCCAGCCCAAAGAGCTCGGCAGCGTCTGCAAAGCAGGATGTTAGACACGGCAGAGCTGCTTCTGTGTGTGCAACAAGGGCGGCGTCATCAGCATAGAGCAGCTCCCGGACAAGATGATTTAAGGTCTTAGTGTGGGCCTTCAGTCCTGCTGTGGCTGCAGCGGGAGAAAGGAGAAAGAGGGGGGAGCCATGCCGGCGGGTACTGCATCCACATGGAAGAGGAGAAGGGGAGCTTCGGAGCATACAGATTATTAGTGTGACTATTAAACATCATAGATAGATCACTAAGGTGACTACAGAAAACATCAGGTTTTTAATTCCTGAAATACTTCTATAAAAAACAAAAGAGGATTTCTACGTAGATATGTTACTGAAAAATTTGCTCAAATATTAAGTCAACCTTTTAAAGAATAAGAAACCCTCCACCCGTTCGGCAAAGGGTTATAAAGAAATAAGTTGGTCGCGCCAAAGCTGAGCTAGTTAAGATCTATTTACCCTTAATGGGACATTTGCCCATTTCTCCCCCAAAGGATGCTGAAGCGGTAAAAAGCCCTCTTCCTTCCCCTCGCCCCGATTCTCGCCGGTACCAGGGCAGGCCTTGTCATCTGAGGGTTCATTGTGACAGGTGGAAGACCGTCAGGAGAGCGAGAAAGCAATTGCTGTCCCGGACAGCACCGGACGCAGCCCTCCAGCCTCCTCCCGCGGACAGACGCCCTGAGGCCACAGGGGTTCCCGCTTCCCGGCCGAGCATCTCCTCTCCGCTCCCCGCCGCCCCCGCAACGCCGTCCCGAGCAGGGACGTCCTGCCGCTTGCCTTTCCATAGGCGGTACTAAAAAGCCACCCGTGCCACGGGGGTTTCCGCACCGGGCCGGCAAATCTACCGACAGACGGAAAAAGCGGTGGGAAGTGAGCCCGAGCCCCGTCCCGCTCGCCCTGGGCGGAAGGTCTGATGCTCCAGCAGGGCGGGGGCAGAGGGCAGGATTTAGGGGGAAGGGGGCGGCTATCTCCCCTCACCCCCACCTCACCTCGCAGCCGGTGTATGTAGAAGCGCAGGAGCTGCAGGGGGCCGCGGCCCAGCACGTCCCGATCCCCCTCAGCCACCGGCCCCTCCCTGGAGGGTCTCTGGGGGCCCATCCTGGCTCCCCGCTGGCCGCCAACTCTCTTCCGCATGGTGCGGGCCCCGCCGGGGACCTGACTGCCGGGAGAGTACGGCCGGCGCCCGCGGCTGGCGTCCAGCGACTGCTGCTGCTGTTGCCCGGGTTTGAACAGCGGCGACTCTTTGTTCCTGCCTTGGGCTGAGACGATCATCCTCGCACAGTCCCCGCCGGGGCCAGGGGTGCCGCGCCGGAGAGGAGGGGGCGGGGCGGGACGGGAGGCCGTCCTCACCCAGGAGGTTCCCTCACCCCCTGGCAAGGCTCGGAGGCCACGGTCCGGTAACGGCGCCGACAAGTTGGAAGTAACGGTGCGGGGGTGGGGAGAGAACGCGGACGGACGGCCGGCCACTACTCTGCCGGACTGCGCTGCTGCCGCCTGCTGCTCCGCCCTATTGGCCACGTGGGGAGAGAACGAGGGCGGAGCTCCCCGTCGGGGCGGGTAGAAGCTCCCGGCGCTCGGCCCCTTCCCTCGGCCCGCCGCTCACGCACGCACCGCCCCTCAGAGAAGTGGTGGCGGCGGGAGGGGTCGCCCTTCGCTAAGGTAATGCTGTTGCACGTGCTGCTAGACCCGCATGTGGGGTTCCCGCCGTGTCCCGCAGGGCCCTTCCCGCTCTCCTCCCCACCGACGGACGGCCACGGATTTCACCCCCCAGGGCCTTCAGAGGAGGCAGGAGCAGGGCTCTTCACGTTCTCCTCCCCGCTGAGTGACGGCCAAAGATTTCTCGCCAGCCCCCCAGGCCTCCTGTTCTCTGTCTTGCAGTCTCTTGTACGTGCCTAAGCCATTTACCCGTAGCAGTTCAAGGAACGTTTTTCTGTGCTTATTCTATACTAAATATAAATAAAAGCATAAAAGGAACACCACTGGAATATTTGCAGACTACATACTATTTCCCACCTGCTTTCCAAGCAAAAACGTTCCACAATCTAATCTTTTTATCATGCAGCCTTGTCATAATTTTAAGTAACCAAAGGGGTCTATTGTTGCTGGCTGAGTGATTGAAATGTACAGGCTCCAGACAGTTATGGGGTTCTGCATGTATCTGGCACAGAAAAAGTAATATGATCTGTTGATTTTTAACTCCTGAAACTTGATTTTCAATTTTTGCCAAAAATCAATAGGATCATGGAACACTTACGATCTTGAAGGGTTGAGATTATTAAGGCTCGTATGATTACTGTGGGATAGCTCAGCCACTGAGGTTAGCTAGGACTGCTCCAGACTGCAGCAAATCAATTCTCTCCAGGCTATTTTCTTTTGTTAAAACACTTCAGGCAATTTATTTCAAAACAGACCGCCCACAGAACCCCAATTACAAAGGCAGGTACTGCTAAACTAAACGCTAAAGATTTTTAAAGTTGTTATAAGAATGCAAACTCTTAAATGTAAAGGTGCCTATACTCAGCAGCTATGAATTTAAAAAAAAAAAAAAAAAAACCCAAAACAACCCATCAACACTACTTCAAAAAAGCTTCAGTAGAGCAGTACACCTCTAAAAATAAAATGACACTTGCTTCGATCTGTAAGAGACACAAGTAGCAGAAATAAACCTTGGGTTTATATCATCACAGGAGTTGCATATTTTTCCAGAAGTGCTATGTTTATTTCCAGCATCACACTTTATACAGAGTAGTTCATTACTAATCCTCCACATCACAGTGAAAGGAGTGACCCCACTAAGCTACCATGCACCTTGCTGTTTATAACAAAAAGGAGGGGGAGGAAATGTGGTAACTCTGAAAGTAAGTTTGATTCTCTCAACATTTGAAGGATATATAGTAAGCCACAGGAGAGACATCATCTTAATCTGCTTATCCTAACTTCCTTTGTCCAGCGATAGCAAAATCAGTAAGATATTGGCCCACACTTCTCTGCTATCATAGGACAAAGCACATCCTGGAACACAACATTCCTGTTTCTTAAGATCTTCCCTATCTCTGACCACACATTTTCCATGACTGGAAAATGGACTGTCTCTTCATATTTCCAAATGAGTCTGCCAGGTATCATCAACCTCAGGATGCTGACTTGGATGATGGTTGTGACACACTGTCAATGGAGATAACTCGCAATCCTCAGGAGTGAGGCCAAGCCCCGCAAGTAACACACATTGCCTTGGCAGTTCCTATATGTTCTTCAGCAGTGTTCCTCGCTACATTGGACATGCACACCTCATCACCAGATAGTCCAGAGCTTGCTATCTCTTCCTCCACTCATTCTCATCTCCTGTACTTTTTCTTGCCACCAGCTCTCTCACTCTTCTTCTTGCCCCAATTAATACCTTCACTTTGCTGTGAACCCCTTCTCTCTCCCAGGGTAATCCAAATAAGAGTATTCCCTTTTTAAGCCTATAATGTTTCTTGTACTGCTCTGCTTTGTTCTGTCAGCTCTGCCCCAGAGCATGTTCTGCAGATTTTGCGGCAAGGCTGCCACAGCCACTTACCACAGGGCTTTGCTTCTGCTCACTCTGTTCATCTATCACATTTTCACACATTCAGCAGCAGACTTCATAATAGGACTGCATTGTAGCAAGTTAGGGAACTTCAGACTCCCTTCCCTTGGTTTATTTAATCCAAAATTAGCATGCAATGAAGGCATAATCTGAAAAGTGTCTTCAGCAAACACTAGTGTGGCTGCTGCCTGGTTAGAAGTACTCAGCCTGGAATTAAACTAGCCTTTTTTTGAGCACTGACAGCAATGTTGCTACAGCAATGTGGAGATCAGAGCCTCAAGTAACTAGTCAGGGAGTTAGAGTATTTGAGCTTGTCATGGTTTAATCCCAGCCAGCAACTGAACACCAAGCAGCCACCTCCTAGTGCGATAAGGAGAATTGGAAAAAGGGAAAAAAAAAATCATAAAAAAGTCATGGGTTGAGATAAGAACAGTTTAATAACTAAAATAAAAGTCCCCACAATAATAAAATACGGTAATAATTAAGAGGAATATAACAAAACAAGGGAGAACCAAAACCCAAGAAAAGATAAATGATACATAAAGTGTTTGGCTCACCACCTGCTGACCGATGCCCAAGTAGTAATCCAGCCTTCCCAGCCAACCCACTTAATTCATAGCCTGAGTGTGATGTTCTATGGTAAGGAACTATCCCTTTGGCTAGTTTGGGTCAGCTGTCCTGCCCACACACCCTGCCATCTTCTTGTGCTCCTGCGCACTAACAAAACACAGGAAGCTGAAAAGTCCTTGATTTCCCAGCAACAATCAAAAACATCAGTATATTATCAACATTCTTCCCATGCTGAATCCAAAACATGGCACTATTCTAGAAACTAAGAAGGAAAAATAGCTCTATCCCAGCTGAAAACAGGACAGAGCTCCATATGACATGGCTGTATCTGATATAACTCATTATTAATCCTACTTGAGCTTCAGTCACAAAACAAACAAATTCTTATCTGAGGAAAGAACTTTATGAGAACAGAAATACTTGGGACCTCTTCTTGTGAAGCCAGGCTGAATGGAAGTGCAGAAGGCTAAGGAGTGAGTCTCTTAAGGCAGAAGTTAAGAAGTAGGATTGCCCTTGGAGTTTGTATATGGAGGAATCTGCCAGGAAAAAGCAGCAGATTGCAGTGGCAAACAAGTTAGAGCATGTGTCTTGTCCTATTTAACAGCTTTGTGGGGCCAGTGCTCTTTCTGCAGGATACGAATATCCTCCTCCCCGATGAGTTAACTCCTTTAAACGTGTATTGCCTATATCCTGAAGAGGGAAAGTCATGTTTCTGGAGAGTTATTAATACAGCAATCTACTGCCATAGCTCTAGTCTCATCTATCTTCTCTCACTTTTAAAACTGCAGATGTATTTTAACTATATATACCTGTAACAAGATATATCTGCAGCAGTTGCATTTTAACTATATTTTTATATATGACTATATAAACTTGAACATCTACATCTGTATGGCTAACTCCTCATACAAGCAAAAGCTTGTTTCTACTAGAAACAAATGAGAACAATTTATCCAACTTGTCTACCCTGGCAACAAAGATCACTTTTTTGGAAGGAAAGGTCCTGAAAACCCTTCTTTCTTTGATAAGAAATTACCTCCTTCATTTCTATAAAGATGATTGTAAGTCTCAAACTGCCTGCTGCCAGAATAACATTAGTGACTCAGAAAGCCCAATTACTCTCCACCAGACTTTTTCTGATTTCTTGGCTTTTAGTTTCCAGTACCATTTTTGTGCAATCTTAAATGCCTCCCTTTAGCTCAAAAAAGAGTAAAGAAAACAGAACAAGAAATATTATGGCTATCAGGAAAAAAGTAAGCAACAGTGAGAATCTCAGAGGTCTACCATGCTTCCAGTTATCCTTCCTTCCTTGCTGCAGACAGGATGATCAAAGCAGCACAGTCTTTCACTTGCTCTGTTTCACAGCTGATTTGGGAGATTTGCCAAAGTCCCTTCTTACAGCATGGAGTGTGATCATCTCCTCGCAACTGGGGCCTGGAATGTTTCTGTAATTCTTCACCATTTTGAGGACTTTTAAGTCCTCTGCACGACACAATCTCCTTACACCTTTCAAAATGAAGATGTCTTGCTGTACGCTCCGTGTTCTCACTGCATGGCATTTGGCCACAGTGAACAGTCATGTTAATATGGCATAGATGCCATGATTCAGAGCCACAGCAACTGCATCTCATTATGCTTGTATTTAGAGGCACAAATTAGTGAGTAAGTTATCCAAGGACCACAGAACTCACTATTGCAAGCAGAAATGCTGGGTCCAGCTTACCCTAACCTGATTTTCCAGCCGCCACGGTTTTAATTCATGTTTTTTGCAGAGTTAATGTTTATCTGGTGTGTCTCTAAATAGCTGCTGCCAAAAGATGTATCAGAGATGGCAGAGGAAATGGCTTGCAACAACGAGCAGGAGATAAGTGACAATAACAGAACAGGATCATACAAATATGGGCAGAGCTATTACTGTATTTCATGGCAAATGCCCTCTATGTGAGGCTAAGAATACAGACATCATTTGTGGTGGAAATATGGGAAGGCCAGCAATGGACTTTGACCAGAAACATAAAAAAAATGCAATGATCTGGAAGTGCTTGCAGAACAGCTTTTCAGTTAAAAACTGGTAGAGAATCATAGAATGGCTCAGGTTGGAAGGGACCTTAAAGATCATCTAGTTCCAACCCCCCTGCCATGGGCAGGGATGCACATGCACTAGACCAGGTTGCCCAGGACCACATCCAGCCTGGCCTTAAACACTGCCAGGGATGGGGCCTCCACAACCTCTGGGCAACCTGTTCCAGTGCCTCACCACCCTTTGGGTAAAGAACCTCCTTCTAATATCTATAGCCTAAATGTCCCCTCCTTCAGCTTGTAGCCATTCCCCCGTGTCCTGTTGCAATCCGACCAGGTGAAAAGTCTTTCCCCTTCTACTTTATAATCCCCTTTCAGGTACTGAAAGGCCGCTCTAAGGTCTCCTCTAAGCCTTCTCTTTTCCAGGCAGAACCACCCCAATTCCTTCAGCCTGTCCTTGCAGGGGAGGTGCTCCAGTCGTTTGATCATCTTTGTGGCTCTCCTCTAGACCTGCTCCAAGAAGAAGCAGCCAGGTGTGAGAAAGTGTAGGGCTCTTGAAATATTTTGCTATATCAAAGTCAGTAAAACTACACTGCTTGTGTACTGCAAATCTACTTCAGCAAAAGAGCGAGAGAAGCTTGTGGACCACTGTGAAATACTTACAGACATCTGTATCAGAAACAGCATTAAGGTCTAAGTTAGCCCATTCAGATACTAGCTAATTAGTTTCCATTTTACCTTTTGCTTACCCTGATTATTGAATTCAGTATCTCCTTTACTGCCCTGCTTAATGAATATAGAGAAGAGGCAGATTAGTAACCCACAGACACCAACAAAACATGCTTATGGTATACTCAGCAAAATGGCAGACTTAACCTTCTCAAGGTGATTCTGCACATCAAACACCCCTGAAATGACGGACATGACTGTGTCTATGTTTAACCCATATCTGCTGCTAAACTTAGCAGTTTTTTTGCCAGCTGATGACCCCTCCCCAGCTGAGAAGGGGGACCAGGAAAAGGAAGGGTTTGAATGGTTTGAAATGAGAACAGTTTTAATGAAACAGCAAAACTAATATTAACATTTATGCCAATATAAAATATATAGAGTCATACTCAGCTCAGTGAATATACAGCAGGCACAATTAATGGAAAAGCAGGTTTCAGGAGCAGGGTGGTAAGTGAGCCCCTTGAGGAATGGCAATCCAGGAGGAGAATGAAAAGGAATCCTTAGCAGGTTTCCCCCTTTATAATGAGCATGACTTTTGTGATTAGGGATACACCTGGGATCCAGGTCAGGGTCAGCTGCTCTGGTTTTCCTCTCCCCCTAACTTAAGCTCCTGAGTGACTGAAAACTGCTAATGGCCTGCAGATCATGGTTGGCCTTTGATTCTGTCCCAGTGAAAACAGACCACTAGGGAATGTTGTTTGTTTTTTGTATATGACTGGGAAAAGGTGAACTTTTTGTGATGAACTGTAAGATACAAGCATGGTCACTTTGAGGGCTGCAAGGCTTCCTTTCATGGTAAATCTAGTCTTGTTACGAAAGACATTTTTCAAGTGGAGAACAAATGATGCATAAATGTATATACACACAAGCCTAAAAATGTAATACAAATTTTACACATCAAAATTTTGAAAATCATATATTGAGTCTTTATCAGTGACTAACAGCAGCGGTTTATATCTTCCTCCTCACCTTTTTTAACTTTTTGATTATCTGTCTCATATCATGATCGACTATTTACATGCTTTCGTCATACATTCTGAGCCCTTGCTAACAACAGCAGCCAAATCAAGCTGTTTCAAAACACTAAGATGTGCCACAGCATGAAACGGATTAATAGAATTTATCCCTTTCTTTCAAACTTCTGTGTGGAAATAGAGTTCATTTGTAGACATCATAGCTTTACATTGCCTACCAGCCTGTCCTCTCTTACTTTTTCACATCACCACTCTAGTCTTTTGAACTACTATGAAACACATAAT
This sequence comes from Galbula dea, assembly GCA_013399015.1. Lineage (NCBI taxonomy): Eukaryota > Metazoa > Chordata > Aves > Piciformes > Galbulidae > Galbula > Galbula dea. The sequence goes on along the minus strand of VWZX01000899.1, from coordinate 201,342 downwards.
GCTCCCTTTTAGTTGGAGTGACACTTTTGCCTGTGGCACGTCAGATGCACTGACAAACGTGCACCAGTACGGCTTGGTGCTTATTTTTGAGGTCACAGTGCCCCCTACTGTCTACGTTACTTCTGCATCATCCGGGTTAAAAAAAACCCCAAACAAAACAGTATAAGAAATGTTAATATAGACTCACTAAAAAGAACAAATTACTAATTACTTCCCCCCAACAACCACCCCCCCTCAACAC
>VWZX01000899.1:0-199631 GCA_013399015.1 Galbula dea | reverse complement strand
GAGCATTTAGAGAATGCCCTCAACAACATGCTTTAACTTTTGATCAGCCCTGAAGTGGTCAGACAGTTGGACTACGTGATTGTTGTAGGTCCCTTCCAACTTAAATGGTCTGTTCCATTCTATTCTCTTCACAAATAATAATCCTAGCCTACCCTATCCTGCATGTTAAGAAGCATGCAGCACTGAAGGGGTTATGTGGGGACACACACATCTTTTTAAAATATATTGTTAGTTTCATATTCTGATTTTATTTTTTATTTCGTTTTTAGTTTGCCAGAACAAGTCATTATGCTCAGAGAGCAGCAGCAGGCTTATTGTTACACAAGGCAGGTGCAACCACTCCAGTCCCTCAAGGTGCTACAACTTGTTTCCCAGTAGGGAATCTTGTAGTACTATTCCCCCTAGCATGACATGTAGGAGTTTAGAGGATTTTCTTTCCAGAGACATTACATTGATGATATATATCAATGTATATATTGATGACCAAAGCCTGAATATAATGCTGCATTCATTTTCTCATGTTAGCCTGATATGAGGAATGTTCACTGAGGAATGCTCTTTGAAGTGTACGCATACTCATACATATTATGTGTATGTGTTTGTTTGCATGTGTAAAATCTATAAAACACTAAAAGAAACAAACAGCATTGCTGGGCATGGAAGGCATATTTCAAATGTAGCAGACAATCCTTGACTTTATCGAGCCCTTTTTTCCATGCAGCTGCCACATCATAAAGCCACAGATTGTTTCACTGATACTGAGTTAAGCTGAGGCTCTAGAAGGAGCCCTAGGGCTGCACTGCACTGGAGCCTGCTTGTAATCCTGAGTTTCTCTGAAGAAACACTTCATAGGAAGGATGCTTTTAAAACTACCACTTAATGGAAGGAGAAAAGGATGTCAAAGAGCAGAAGAGTATGCTGGATGAGGCGAACACTTAGTGCTGATTTGGGGTGCAGGAACTCCCTCCTGGGATCATGCAGGGGAGCAGAGAAATGTGGAATGCCTATCAGGAAAAGATGATAAAATTTTAAACCATGTTTTCTCTTTAGAATAGTTTCCATTTTCTCATCTGCTGGGGTGATACTTAGAAAAATTCTACCCACTTTTCAAACAGAAAGAGCTTCTCTGCCCAGTAACAACTCACAAGCTACCTGTACCAGGTTTAAAATAACTTCACATTTACATCCCATATGCATATATACAAATGTATTTTGCAAGCAGAGTGGAACCTCCACATTTCAGCTGTCATTATAAACCTTACTGCTAGCATCATTAAAAAAATTGCAGAGGAAGGAATGAAAAAAAAATTATCAGAGTCTTACTTCATGGTAAACTGATAAAAAAAAATTCTTACATTAGGGTGAAATCAGTCAACAGTGTTGTACAACTGTGGGAAAACAAAATGTTATACTGGAGTGTGTGAAGAGGAGTTTCATATCTCACTCATGAAGTCATCTATTGACTCCAGTTAGTACTGGAGTTAAAGGAATGTGTCTGATAATGAGCACGGCACTTCAGGAAAGATGTGGACCCACTGAAGGATAGGGATTTTTCCTAATCTCCTTTATCCCTTACAGTCATTCTTATTTTATATCAGCCATGGTAGTTGCAAAGTTGATTTCCCTCGCCACAAAATATATGCACATAGGAGAAAAACCTATGTTTTTCTTGAAGTCTACACAATGAGGATGTGAAAAATATAATGGACAAAAGTAACCAGAAGCAATGTAATACCAGTTTTTGAATAGGCAAAAGGTTGCTAGAAGAAGAGACAGAATCACTGGATCAGGAGTGAAGGGTTGAAATTACAGTCCAGGTCTGGTGAGATGTTAGGGCCAGTTTCTAAGGAAAGAATAGTTAATCATTTGACTCTTTAAAGGACTTATAGAATCTCCATTGTTGGAGGCTCTTAAAAGAAAATAAGATAAACATCTTTTAGAGGTGATTTAATTACAAACTGATCTTGGCTTGAACCAAGGAGATGATCTCTGAAGATCACTTCCTGCCCTACTACTTATTATTATATACCAACTAATCCCTCAATGAGTCTTTATGAAAAAATTAATCTCAAGTATCCTCTGTCCCAGCTGTGAGCTGGAGACCACCCAGCTCTTAACATATTGAGGACAGTGCTACTTTTACCTTGAGCTGCCATTCCATGTTTGTTTATCATGAAGGCTTTATGTAACTCACAGATTATCAGTCTTCTACAATGAAATACATTGGCAAAGCCTTCAAATTTTGCCAACACCTGGCTTTTGTTTTAAAGTGGGGGACCAGGAGAAGAAAGAGAAGAAACACTGAGTTCAGAGATGAAAACTAGCTTGGGTCTTCAAGGAATACCTGCATTTCACTAATGGGACTGCCACAGATCTACTTCGTGAGTACAGTGGATGATCTAAAATTTGGTGCTAACAAGGAAGAGAGTTGTGGCAATAATTGATTAGTACTGTTGAGATAAGGACTGTGTATGTGGAAAAGGACTGGAGAGGAGCATGCAATAAATGAGGAAGAAAATGAAATGTCAGAGGACAAAGAAGGAAAACAGGAGGAAAAGTTTATTGGAAAATAACTTTAAATGTGCAAGTGTAACAGAGGCCCAACTCCAACAAAGTTCCTGCTATTTTCAGTGTTTCGTGTTTGGTGCTATAGGTGGAAAGGAAATACTTAAATAAGAATCTTGGTCCTAAAATCTGGATCCCCTGACCTGCCTCTTATGGTAGTCCAGAGGCCCTAATGTCTCACATTCTAAAATACTGCATAAAAACTCAGGCACAATTAAAATTAAAAATTAAAATTCTCTGGAGATTTCCTCCTCCTTAGAGCTTCCACATTAAGTTCCAAAGGTTTCCTGGAGTCTATGCTTCTGATCCTTCTTCCTCATTGTCATTATTATAGTGAAAAAGGAGGTGAACTGCACCCCTTTGTGCTTGAAGAAAATTAAAGCTAAAGAAGGCAAGGGAGTTCACACCAATGATCAGCTTGTTAGACAAAAGATTGCAAGTGCATCTTCAAGCTTTTCTTGCATTTCTCCTGTTGTATGCTTTACCTCAATAAATACTGCCAGCTTTCTGTCCCCTCTTGACTTAACTCTTCTAAGATGCCTTTTCCTTGTCTTGCAGTCCCTGTAATATTAGCACTAATGGAATTGAAATCTTCTTTCCTGGGGTTTCTGAAAAGCTCCCCAAATATAGGATTATAGGATTGTCAGAGTCGGAAGGGACCTCAAAGATCATCCAGTTCCAACCCCCCTGCCTGGCAGGGACACCATCCACTAGATCAGGTGACTTTAAGCACGTGTCTTCACTTCTCAGAGATAGCAGGACTGTGGCAGACACATGCTCTGGACTTCATCATTTCCATCAAAAGAGATTTATTCCCATTTCACCAAGGAGTCTCACTGGGACATTCTGATCCTCTAACACAGACTGTATCCATCCCTTTCAGGGGATGAATCCATTTCTCTCATTGTGTCCACGTGAATATAGAATCCAAAATCATGAAGATTGAATATGAAAATAAGTCCTTGAGGTCATGATTTTTACTCAGTTACCTACAGAAGTAAGTTTATGTTTATGCATATATGTTTGTCTAATTTTACCAAATAATTCTTTACTATTTAACCAATTGCAACTTAGTTCAGCAGTCACACTTTACAACAGCAGGATGTGGTTTTATATTCAGATGGTCTCTGTGTTAATAATAATTTGAATCTATGCCGTGAAAGCAAAAGAGAACAAAATGTTGAGATGACTGCAAGAGAGTAAGTCACAAAGTCTCTTTATAGCTCAAAGTGAAGGTCTGCAAGCATTAAGAAAATTATTGCCACTAAAGAAAATACATGCATCTTTATGCAAACATGCCATCTACATAGTTTTGCCCTGAGCAAGGCATTAGGTGTGGCACACCCAGTTCAGCAACAGCAAGTCCTGAACAACTATTCAGTTATACAACTCTGGTGTGGAAAGAAAGCTTTAAGAGGATGCAGACATCTGCTTTAAGCATTGCAAGGCTTCCTGAGCATTATAAATCAGCTTTTCTGTAAATGAAAATCAGGCTGTGTATTTTCTGCCTGGTATAGTCTTGAGTAGATGTTCCAAAAGTATCTAAAGATAAATTCTGTGTTAAGACACGGACTGGTATACTTGGTTTGTCTACTGGGAAGAAATTAGAAATAGTGTATATGGATACCAGCTAATTATTTTGTCTTGCTCAGATAGCATTTCACAGAATCACAGAATGTTAGGAGTTGGAAGGGACCTCAAAAGATCATCTAGTCCAACCCCCCTGCCACAGTAGGATTCCCTAGACCAGGTCACACAGAAGCACATCCAGACAGGTTTTTGAATACCTCCATAGAAGGAGACTCCACAACCTGTCTGAGCAGTCTGTGCTAGTGCTCTGGCACTCTCACTGTGAAAAAATTTCTAGGTTTATTACAGACAACACTAATATTTGCTGAAAATTAAAGAGTAAAAAAACCAAAATAGGTATCTTACCACCTATAATCCAAAAAGACATGCCATCCAACAAGTAAAAAAAAAAAAGAACCAAAAAAACCCCCCAGCAAACAAAACTAAACTACTGAAATTAAAGGCAAACCAGAGAAAGGCCTAATCAACTTCATAGGATCATTAAGATCGTAGAATTGACAGAGTTGAAAGGGACCTCAAAGATCGTCTAGTTCCAACCCCCCTGCCTGGCAGGGACACCATCCACTAGATCAGGTTGCCCAGGGCCCCATCCAGCCTTGTCTTAAAAGCTTCCAGGGATGAGGCCTCCACAACCTCTCTGGGCAACCTGTTCCACTGCCTAACCACCCTCGTAGTGAAGAACTTCCTCCTAATATCCAGCCTAAATCTACCTTCCTCTAGCTTACACCCATTTCCCCTGGTTCTATCACTGTCTGACCTCCTAAAAAGTCCCTCACCAGCTTTCTTCTAGGCCCCCTTCAGATACTGGAAGGCTACGGGAAGGTCTCCTCGGAGCCTTCTCCTCTGCAGACTGAACAATCCCAACTCTCTCAGTCCGTCCTCGTAGGAGGGGTGCTCCAGTCTTCTGATCATTCTCATGGCCCTTCTCTGGATTCGCTCCAGCACTTCCATATCCCTCTTGTAATAGGGGCTTCAGAACTGGATGCAGTACTCCAGGTGGGGTCCCACAAGTGCAGAGTAGAGGGGGAGAATCACCTCCCTCGACCTGCTGGCCACGCTTCTCTTGATGCAGCCTAGGATATGGTTGGCCTTCTGAGCTGCAAGCACACACTGCTGGGCTCATGTTGAGCTTCTCATCCACCAGCACCCCCAAGTCTCTTTCCGCAGGGCTGCTCTCAAGCAAATCCTCACCCAGCCTGTACAGGTGCTTGGGATTGCTCCTGCCCAGATGTAGGACCTTGCACTTGGTCTTACTGAACTTCATGAGGTTGGCATGGGCCCACCTCTCCAGCCTGTCCAGGTCACTCTGGATGGCATCCCTCCCCTCCAGCTTAAGAAATGTAAATAGAGAGCTGATGCAGGCCAGCACCCTTTCACTCACCATGTGGATTTTGCACAAAAGGACCTAGTAGAAAATCTCAGAATATTTTTCAGCACAAGACAGAGACCTGTTGGAGCAGATCCAGAGGAGGCCACAAAAATGATCAGAGGGCTGGAGCATCTTTGCTATGAACAATGGCTGAGAGAGTTGTTCAGGCTGTAGAAGAGAAGCCTCCAAGGAGACCTTACTACAGCCTTTGAGTACTTAAAGGTGTCTATAAGAAAGATGGAGACAGACTTTTTAACAGGGCCTGTTGTGACAGCACAGTGGTTAATGGTTTTAAACTAAAAGAGAGGAGATTTACACCAGATAGAAGGAAGACATTTTTTACACTGAGGGTAGTGAAACACTCGTCAAGGTTGCCCAGAGAGGTGGTAGAAGCCCCATCCCTGGAAACATTCTAGGTCAGGTTGGACATGGCTCTGAGCAACCTGATCTAGTTGAAGACATCTCTGCTCACTGCAGGGGGGGGTTATACTAGATGACTTTTAAGGGTCCCTTCCAACCCGAATCACTCTGTGATTCAATGATAACATACACTCAAGGCAGACTGCACGTTTCATACTGTGTTGGGAAAAAAAATGGATGCTTCATCGTTTGAAGCAGCACAATGAAATTTTGCAGCAGTAAGAGAGTAGGTTCCTGGGGAAACATTGACACGACGCTGTTGCTGCAGGGTCCTGAGGAACCGGCCAGGGCAAGGGCTGTGGTGCCCAGGCCGTGCCACTCTGAGGCCGGCAGGGGGCGCAGTGCGCCAGTGCTTCACAGGGCTGTGAGAGCGGGCCCGGTCGGGGGGGACACAGAATCATTAAGTTTGGAAGAGACCTCTGAGATCGTTAAGTCCGGCCATAACCTATCACCACCAAGCCCACAAAACCATGTCCCCAGGCACCACAGATACACTGTTTTTTAAATGTCTCCAGGGACAGCGAACCCACCACCCCAGCACGCTGTCCACCTGAACCTTGAAGGTGTCCTGTATTGGGGACCTCACTTCCCTGGGTAGGTGCTGGTTCCATGAAACTGAAATGAGTTTCTAATTCAGATCAAGTGATTTTCAGCTGGAAACAAAAAGGGGAAACTCTATCCCAAGATAAAACATTTTTCACCCATCAAAATAAAAATGTTTTAATATTTAATCTCAAAACTGATGTAAATATGTGACTTATGGAAGAGCAGTAACTAATCTAAGTATATAGTCAAATACCTGTAGTGAACACAACATTGCACCTTTAGCCAAAATACATGGTTCTTCTTGTTGTTCTTTTAAATCACCCCCTTGTATTTCTCCAAATTCAATTTTTGCAATTTTCAATTAATTCTGAATTAATTTTCCCCTATTTCTCCACTTCATCAGCCAACAAACACAATTCACAACCCCATTATTTTAGATTCTTAAGGAAAGCTTCATAAGGAGTGACAGTGAAAAGTCACTTTGCTGCTGTTGTTTACTTTATGTAACTGGAATAAATTATGTTTGAAATAAATATATTTGCTGACAAAGCAGCAACAGCAGAAGTTATTCTATTTCCAGTTGCAATTTTTTTTTAAAGTCATGACAGAACAAGTATCATAAGGTGTTTTAGACATTATCTTGAATTTTGGAGAAGATTTGTTTCATCTATTTCCCACCTTCCCTCCTTTTCTTTTAATGCAAGCTGAGTTTCTTATGAAATTTTGTTTCTTATAGGCAGGCTTTTAATAAAAACAGTGAAAAATCACAACAAAATTACAAAAATGAAATAAGTCAGGGAGTCTCTTGCGGGGGAAAAAAGGTGTCCTAATGCTGAAATATAATATTTTACAATTAGAATATGGGGATTGCAGCCACCTCTTATTCAAATTTAAAACTAGTCTTGTACCTTACAACTCTGCATCTGGGTATCTGATACATGTGAGCTTGGATGGAACAAAGTGGAACAACTAATTTATAACATGAAGTAGATAAAATAAGGAAATAAAGTAAAAATAGCTGAAACCACATTTTTGTCTCACGAACAAGCTCTCTACTATAGTCTTTTCCATCACAAAGATACATAACTCTTACAGAATCAGATTTATGCCCGAACTGTATCATAAGCTTAAGAATCATTCCTCTTTTACTAGCAAATTTGCAGCCCATCATGTAACATTTTTGCAAAGGCTTGCATTTTTTAAGAAACTTGTGATTTCCTCACTAACTTAAAACGCTTCATGCAAGTGCTACTTTTCAAAGCAACTTCACATGAAGAAATCTATTTTAAGGCATTTGTTAATTCAACATCAGTGAAGTGTGGAGCGAAACAAAAATGAAGTCATTCTTCATTTTAAGATTATTTATGTCAGATTCAATGGTGGGGGAAATTTTGCAGAGCTCTGTTTCTTTTCTCAAATTTATTCCAGCAGTTTGGTGCACTTATTAATTCTTATGGCTTTCATTATTTAAATGAAGATGATATACAGCTCTCCGTTTCCTTTTCTGTTTCTTTTTTTCGTCTTCTCTAAATAATTTCTCCATCTGGATGCATGCTCAACCCTTGCCATGAGTCATAGATAAAGCAGAAATCCATTATTGTTGTCCCATTTTTGTCTTTGTGTGTTTGATTAACTGGTGTAGCCCAAGCCGTGCAATTTATTTTATGTGGACATACACCAGAACCAAACCAGTAAACAGGGAATTAGCAATGTATTTTAACACAAAAATTAGGATAACCATTCCTTTTTCCCTTGCTTAGGCATGCTTATACAGGTGACTTTTAACATAATGTGTGGTATAGCTGAAACCTGGATGTATGATCTGGTTTTCCTTCAGGTTACGTGATAACGGAAACCTTCCTAAGCTAAAGTTGTCTTCAACCATCCTGGAGTTTTGTTTATGATCACATTGCACGTGTGACTGTTAGTATTCTTTCTTGTGGTTTGCAATTTCTCATGTGATTTTAGGTTTTAAAATGTCTTCCCTAGCCTCCTGCTATCATACAGTGCATAGTCAGTGCAAAGTTTTATGTTTGGCACATGGAGCAATTCATCTCAAAATTACATGTTATTTGCTTAATTTGGTATTTCTATTTACACTAACTCTAAATACTCACTCAGGTCTTATGGTCAGCTTCCAATTTATCTCTGTTGTAGCATCCGGACAGTTGCTATTTATGTCTTTCTAGTTTTTCCAGTGTGATCATTCTGGTGAAAGTGTCCATCTCATCACAGCTGCCTTGCAGATTCACATTACCAGAATAATACAAGTGTTAAAAATATTTTAAGCCATAAGGGTTTGTATGTGTGAGAGAGACTTGAACCTTGCAGATCTTAGTTTCTAGATTCCTAGATCACCAGGGGCGATCCACAGCCCTGACTGGCTCTAGGCAGAAGCTGATGAGGCACTTCCTCAACATCAAATAGTCTCTGTGTTTCTGTTTGTGGAAAAGGTGGGGACAGACTAGTCCCAAACCTGCTTCCTGCTTTGCTGCCTATACCAAAGCCCTGAAGAGCAAAATGTATTGCTTTTGCTGGGAGGGCGTGGAACTTAAACCTGCAGGGCAGCAGCAGCTGCTCAGGAGCAGGGCTGGAGGCACTGCTTGCTGCCTGCAGTAAGAGCATGCTGATCCCATGCTCCTGCATGTAATTTTACATTCTGACTCCTGCCAGCTTCTTTTGTGGCAAGACAGCTCTATCCCATCCCTCATATTTCAGACAGCAAAACTGAGTTTTGCCTGTGTTGTCAAGATGGCAGCTCTGCTTTTGAGACAGGTATATAGACTATCCTTCTGTAAAACATAAAAAAACCAAGCTCCTAAAAAAGAAGATGCACAAAAGCAAAAGTGTTCCAAGGAAGCGTCATAGAATCATAGAACTGTTTGGGCCGGAAGGGACCTTAAATACCATCTAGTTCTTACCTAGGCATGGACAACCCTCCACAGACACCCAGAGAGCTCTCCGGAACCTCCAGCTCTGCACTACAGAACCTCCAGCACTGCACTAGGCTGCCTGCTTCTGACTGCTATCACAGCTTTGCAACCTCTCCACTGCACACCACCACAAATCCCACCCACTCCTGGCCTCTACCCTGCCTCAGCCTCCCACCACCCCTCAGCCTCCCACCCCCCACCCCCCCCGGCTTACCTCCGGCTCACAGTGGAGTGCTTGAGGGAGGCTGTGGGATATTTGGGGCTGTTATGCTGTGCTTTGGGACTCCTGCAGGCTTTGGGCAGTGCTTCTGTGCAGTCTTGCCTTGGTTCAGGTTGCTCAAAGCCTCATCCAACCCTGGCCCTAGGGTTTGGGCACCCACAACTTCTCTGGGCAACCAGATCCAGTGCCTCACCACCCTCACAGTAAAGATCTTCATCCTAATATCTAATCTAAATCTACCTCCTCTCAGTCTGAAACCATTATCCCTCATCCTATCACTGCAGTCCCTGATAAAGTGTCCCTCCCCATCTTTCCTGTAGGCCCCATTATGTACTGGAAGGCTGCTATAAGGTCTCCCCAGAGCTTTCTCTTCTCTAGGCTGAAGATCTCCAAAGATTATCAATGTGTTCTCTAACAGTTTGGCTAAGGTTGAAAGAAAAGGAGGACAAAGGCATGATAATATGACTTGGAACAAAAGAAGCTTTAAAATGCTATTTTAGGAAGGGATGATAAAACATTTAAACTGGTCCCTGAAGAAAAAAAAAAGCTTTCAAAACAGCAAACCCTATGGCAAAGACTATCAAAATAGGACTTAGAAGCATGATTCTTGGTAAAATTAGTGAGAGCTGTGCATATACATCCATAGTGGATTTGAAATCTTGGCCTATAATATTCCTTGTTAGTCTTTTCCCTCATCAGACATGTAGGAAGGAAAATATTTTTTGTGACTGAAAGGAGAAGAGGTTGTCGTTCCAGAACTACTGGACACCATGCCAGGTTCTCTTAAGTGCTAGGCAGGCTACAGAGTACATACTAATTCATTTAAGAACAACTGAAAAATGTTTAAAGCCTTGTAAAGGAAATTAGGGGGAACATGTGTCAGATTTTCATATGTCCATACAAAAAAGCATGAGGTTCCTAGAGCATTGTAAAATGAAGGTGCAAAGAAGACCAAAGCCTTTAACAATCTGAAAATCTAATCATCCTCTGGAAATGCACTGTTTGGGGTGACCATGTTAGCTGAAACTGGAGTGATTAAATAAAGTCAGGCTGATAAATCTCCTCAGTACCACTAAATTATTTGTAATATCATTGAAGATAAGTAGTATGACTGGTGTCTCAAGTCTAAAAGCTATGACATTCAGAGGAAGATAATTGAAGCCTGCCATTCCAAAGCCCTGGCTACATGTTCAGATACTATCAATGCAAACTTTAGAGCCAATGATTTGCATCAAGATAAACATTAATTCTTCTTTTGGCTGCCTTGGGATCAATGCATGACAGAGCATAGGAAGAAATAATAATAGATTTGTAACTGACTATGTATCAACGATGACTCTGTAAGACAGAGTAAGATAAACAACCAAAAACTCTCTCCCACACTCAGCTTTCACACCAGACTACTCTAGTGAAGACCCACAGACCTTTTGTCTGATAAAAACATACAAAAATTTCAGGTGCAGACAGAACAGGAGTGATTTTCAGTAGAAAGACCCCTGATTGAAGGTACTCTAATTCCAGCACCCCCTCTTCAGCACAGACTACCTGTTTAAGAATAACAACTAATTCTAGCTCTCTGAGAACTCCAAGAGAAAAAGAGTGTGTTCTAATGACACCAAATACCTGTATGATTTAGTATTTTATTGTTAAAATTATGATATGCATTGTCCCTAGAAGCTGACTGGAAGACAGTGCAGACTGTAAGTAAAGTAAAACTACTAACTTCTCCAATTCCATATTTTTGCTTTCAGGACATTTTAAGATTCCTTAAGACAGAGACCCAGCTAAACCACACAACAGTAATTGTGATTTGAGGTGACAAATACCTATTAATGCATATCTGCCTCTTAAAGATTAGATAACAGACTTTGGATGCAGGTAAAAGACACAGACTTTTTGCTACGTACTTCTTCCCTTCTATGAATCTTTCAGAGCAACTGGTCAGAAGTAGAGCATCTAAAACAATAAAAATCCACAGCTGTTCAAGGAACTGTATCACCTCCACCTGTTGGGGGATCATTTATTCTAAATATCAAAAATTACAGATTCAGTGGCAAGCATTTATCCTTCTTTAATTCATCTGTTTGAGCTAGTCACCTGCAATAGCTAGTACTAAATTAAAACAGGCAAAGAACTAGCTGCATGTCCCTTGTATAGCTGAAGGATAATCATTCATCTCATCACCATTTCTGCTAACCCCTTTTCTCCAAACACAGGAGAGTGGGTCATGCTGAAGCAGGTACTCATGATGTTGGTGAAAATATGACTCAAACCCAGGAGATTCCTTAGGACACAGAAACCTGAAAGCACCCAAAGATTACTGCGAATATTCCTGGCAGGCTTCACAATGAGAATAAAAACAGGTCAAAGTCAACTAACAGACCAAAATGATTTAGTACTTCTGCCTGATTTTAATTCAGCAAACTAGTTAGTCAATGATGTTCATGTATTAATCTTGTTTTCCAACCTAAAAAGCCTTAAAAATACCAGATTTTGCTAGGTCTGCTTGTGAAACCCTATTTTATATTAACAGAGATAAAAATGCTGTAGTGGTGAATTATCTAATACTCTCTGCATTGGGAGAAATTATCATCCTGCTCTTCACAAATATCTCTCTGGCAAACTTTTCTGGTTGACATTCCCATAGGTTTTTTTTAGTCCCTCAGGTTACTACTACGAAGAACAAGGACCAGTTTCTGTAGTTCCCAGAAAGGTCCCTTAGAGCCTCACTGACCAATCCTGATATAAAAGACTAAATTTAATAAAGATTTTGGGCATTAGACCTCTGACAGTTTAATTCTTTATTTTTAGAATTATCATTACTGATCATTGTTAGTTTATATATATGCTGAAGCAATGGTGTATAATCTAAGTATTTTAATGTGTATTTGAAATGGTCTTTTTACTGATGATTCACAATATCATTTATTACTCTGTATTTCTAGCATACCATTAAATCAGAGCACTGATTGTGCTTCTGTACAGGAAGTTTAGAGTATATCACTCTCCAAATTGTTTGTTTTCTGCACTGCTTATATCAAAGATTGATAATTTGGATACAAATCTGTTTTCTAAATATGAAACACAAGGCAGCCTACAAACAACACGACTACTCATGCATCTCTTCAGAGTAACCCCACTGAGAGGCAGTTCAGAATCTTCACTTTATTTAATCCCCTGGTTTCTTTTTGAACAATAGGAAAGAGAAGCTCCAATTATGCAGGTGTTTGTTGCACAGACAACTTGTCCCCAAAGCTCTTGATTCTACAAATAACAAGGAGTTTTACAGTTGCAGAGCCACTGAAGTACTTCAGCACTGATTTACCTTTCAGGAAGCAAGCCTGCTGATTTCAGCAAAACCATTGGCATAACTATATCATGAAGCAGTATGCAGCCAATATTTCTGATTCAGGGAAATGCCAATGCATATGCTTAGTTTTATGTGTAATCAAGAAAGCCACTGAGCCTGAGGTTAAGCAAAGAACTTTCACAGCACTGAATATCCATGAGAGAATACGTGGGGTTTGCTAACAAGATGGCATAAAAATATAATACAGATACAAAAGACAACATATACAGTTACCAACTCAGCAAGCTGTTCTCATTTCCATATATTCCAAATGTAAAAGAGATACACTAATGCATGGTTGCCCCTCAACATAGTTAAAAGCAGATTTGAATTACCTCAGGCTGTTCTCTCCTTGCTGAAGTCCACAGAAAAAAAACAAATGAAAGTAATGCTACTGCTGTTCAGAGGAACCTTGCAGCCCTTCTATCGCACTTGAGTTTCTCTGTAAGCCATCAACATTTGGGAGCTAATTTTAAAGAACCAGCAGGTGATCTCAATTTGAGGACTAACTGAACTATAGGTGGGGAACAAAATCCTTTGTAGCAACACAAGGATTTTGTCAGAAGCTGTTTTAAGGGATGGTTCTCATAGAAAGCTCAGAAGCACTTTAGGAGATCATTTGGTTGTCCTGAGGCAAGATTAGCTCTAATGACATCATTCTTAACTAATGCATGTTCAACTTGTTCTTAAAGACTTCCACTGATAGACATTGCTCCTTATCTTCTTTAGGCAATCCAGTGCTGTGCTTCACTATCCTTCTCTGAATATCTTACATGTCTCAGGTAACTCTCCCTTGCTTGAATATATGCTATTAAAATAGAAATAAAATCCTTTTAAATAAAAGCCTGCAACAGATGCAGAGAGAATTTAATCCTTATTTCCTGACATTCTTCATATGTCTGAAAACTTTATTGTATCTTCCCACAATCTTCACTTCTCCAGGCTAAGCAGATCTAATTAATTTCCATTTTTTTCTTAGACTATGTTTCCTAGAATTCTTTTTAGTATATTGAGGGTCCTGGGAACCCCACCTTTTAGTTATTTTTTTGGGTTCTGGTGGCAAAATTAGCAATTTTTCTGAATATGACTGCAAAGCACTTCAGAAGAGAAAAATCTGTAACTAAATGCAAACCACCATTGTATTTAACTACAGCACAGCTGCCATTTCAGAGGTATCCAAGATTTAGACCACCTTTTGCAGATGAGCAGCCATACTGGGTTTTGTGCATTCTCAGCAAAATCCATCGTTGGTTTCACTGCACTCTGTGAGTTGCTTAGAGGAAAAACAACAGAAGCAGAAAGATTTGGCTAAATAAGAATGATATATCAAAACACCCAAAATTTTAATGAAAGAAACTGAATACCCACACATTTGCACTTCTGTACAATTTTGGTGATATATATATATAATTTTAAGCTGTTTACAAATAACATTTAATGCTTCAAATATTACATAATGTTGATATTATATTTCTAGCAGAAATAAATATATTGCACTTAAAAAGAAACTTTTCATTAGATGTTGCTTCATAGTTTATGTTCATAACTTCTTTTGCCATAAAAAGATTTTCCCCCCACCCCATACACACAAACACACACTTCAGTACATGGTGAATGTGCTCACGCAATGCATTATAAACAACAAAGTCAACACAGCAAACAGCAGAACTGTGGTACATTCTGTAAAAGAGGTTACATCCAGTTTTTTACCTTCTTTATTTTTAAACCAAATGTTTTCTCATGTTTCTGAAGGTACAACAATTTTATCTTTTTTTTTTTTTTAAAAAAGGAAATGATTGTTTAAATGTGCTAAAGGTAAAATACAGCAAACTGTATTTTTTGTCCTTAAACTATCATAAAAAGTTACTTCAGAGTTTATTGAAATCACTGCTTAGTTTTCTTTTAAAAAGATAAAATAAGAAAAAAAAAGTAGTTTTTATTTGATAAACTAGAGACTATATGCAAGGACAGTTCATTACAGAGTAATACATAAAAATCCTCTGGCCAGCAAGGAAGTGGTTAGCAAAGAAACCACATCTCCTGTGGTAGAAAATGCTCTGTAGGGAACAGTGAGAATAAGATCTCAATAAACCCAAAATTAATCTTGCAGTGAATGAATGTCATATTTTTCCAGATGATGACTTATAGATGATGACTATAAGCACTGTGCCCACAACTCCCTCCCAGATAAGGAGCCCTAAGTGTTTCACTCATCTCACTGTTGTTTTTACCCCTTATCTAGGGGTAGATTACTACAGTTCCTATTAACTTACAGTTTTGGAAATCTCCCCAAGTTTTTGCAAAGATTTTCATTGGTATTTCAGGCTCCCTATAATACACACATATGAAGAGGATATAGTGCATAACCATGTTGCCAGCCCAAAAGTTTTCAATTTAAAACAGATTAATTTTCAAATGCCAGCTAGTGTTTGCTAGATGTTGGAAGTGGCAACATCTTCTTATGCATATTCACTCATGTGGTGTCCCAGTCTCCATGGATAAAGACTTCTAGGAGAAAACTTGCAATTGCATTTTGTAGATTGTGCTACCAAGTACATTAGCTGTCATACAACTTGCCATGTTTGAACTCATGAAGAAGCATTTGCATTAGAAACACTGGACATTTATCCACTTGGTCTATGCTTGTTTGTCAGTTTACACCTAGGAAAGCACCACCAAAACCCAGTGGCTTTGAATTTCTATCTTTATCAGTGTTTCAGGCCACATAAAGAAATGCCACAAACCAAATAAATAGCCAAATTGAAAATGAGTTTGTTTTGGCTGTTTTTTTCTTTTCCTTTTTTTTTTTTTTTTTTTTTTTTTTAATGTCTAGCTTCTCTCAGAGCTCCAAAAGTGAAAGAATAACAAAATGGGACCAATGCATCTAAGTCAGCTCTGTTAGTCTTTGAGGTGCTTTTGTTATATTAAAGGCCTGAGAGGCTGTTGACTATCTATGGATGAAAGGGTAATTCAGAAAACACCTAAAAGTACTTGTAACACTTTAGAGGATACTTTATCATTCTCTTTGAAAACCATATTCAGGCATGTTCTCTCCACCCTTCCTAACAAAAAACCACAAACCAAAAACAACAACACAAAGCAGCACCAGTGTGCTCAGCCAAGAGAACTCATAAAGGTGAAGAGCACTTCTCGTGGGATATAAAATGTGAATTATATTGGAAAATAAACTCTAGATTGTATTTGGCATTCCTAGACCATCTACCAAGCAACAGATGTTCTATTCTGAAAGTGATATAATCTTGACAGCAGTACAGTAACTCCTTAAATAAATTAGGGGGTTATTGTCAAAGTAGTATAGATAATTTTTTGGGAAAAGAGATTTCGCTCTTTAACCAATTCATGACAAATTTACATTAATTTTCTTCCAGTTGTAAAATCAATGCTGAAGCTGATTTGTGGTAGGGTTTTAGTCTTTACTCTGTAGAATTCTTATATTGTTGCTGTTGCTACAGTCACTATTCTTACCTTTTAGACTTTATTTTTAGGTGAGAATGTTGAATGAAATCCTGTCTGTTACAGTCCAGAAATCTGCAGCCAACTTCAGTGGGCAGGAATTGTATCCCTGGAATTCCACCCATGTTGCCTGCTACCCACAGGAAGGTGAGAGGGACAGGGAAAAGAAACCTTGTGAGGAGGCAAGACCTCTTCACTGGACATCTTGTGGTCTTTGCAAACTTAATCCCTTCAACCTCTACTCTATGCAAAAGATTATGGTGGTAGGATTGTGAGAGAAAAGAAGAGGAGGTGAGAACTGGGCATTCTCCAGGAAGAGCCTTGAGGACTTTATTTGAAACTTTATCAGGGCCATTTCTAGATGCCAAATATTGGTGTTTTCAGAACAGTGACTGGGACAGGGCTAAAGAGATTGTTCAGTTTATTTCTCTGAATTTGCTTCATGAAAGAAAGACAGGTCAATAGATGAACAGGCTTTATGTGACTTGTAAAGCTTGCCTAAATCAGCCTACCTGTTCAAAACTTGTTTCCGGAGTCATGTAAAAGCTGCCTGCTTACTTGACAATTTCCTTATGGAAGTATCAGCATTGAAGCTACTGGCTTGAATTCTGAACCTAACCAAACTCCCTGCAACTCCAAAGAAGTTAATGGAGCTGGAGAAAGAAACAGAAAAAAAAAAAATATAATTTCCTCTGTTGTCAGAGGACCTTCATACAACTCTAACAGAACTCAAGCAACTAAAGGAGATGGACTATTTTTTTTTTCCAAATTTCCCCTGAAATTCTCATTTCTGTGAAATCAAATACGTAACTTGAAGAGTTCTGGTGTTGTGGGGCCCATACAATCTAATTTCCTGAAAAATCAAGAGTCATAAGTAGACACAACCTAGCAACATGTAATTTTCAGGTTAATCTTGTGCAAAGTGTAATATTTGGATACATCAAGTCAAATTCAGTTTCTCATTCTAAGCCATTTAACTACTGCAGATCTTGGCCTATTATATTCATTTATGGAACTCCCTGTAGCAGCTCTGAATCCAGAAACTGTAAATAAAAGTGTTTCCATTCACATAATAAGCACAGAAGTTGCAAATTGTCTCAGTTAATTTTTTATCAGCAGGTCCAACAGTATGTAAAGGGAAATTAGAATGATACTACAGACAGCTGAGGTGATTAAATTGGCCAGTTTGACAAGATTCTAAACTCAGCTACTGGAAAACATATAAAGATAGCCCTTATCTGTGAGATGCAAGTACTGGCCCTACAGTAGAAACTGGGAAAAGCCTAGGACATTGTCATTGCTCTGTGTGATGGGGATGTAAAAGGTGGCAATGGGACAAAATTCTGCCCTCACGAGGCCCCACCCGGAGTACTGTGTCCAGTTCTGGGCTCCTCAGCATAAAAAAGATGTGGACCTCTTGGAGCGGGTCCAGAGAAGGGCCACAAAGATGATCAAAGGACTGGAGCACCTCTCCTACAAGGACAGGCTGAAGGAGTTGGGGTTGTTCAGCCTGGAAAGGAGAAGGCTTAGAGGGGACCTTAGAGTGGCCTTTCAGTTCCTGAAAGGGGACTATAAGGTAGAAGGGGAGAGACTTTTCACCTGGTCGGATTGCAACAGGACACAGGGGAATGGCTACAAGCTGAAGGAGGGGAAATTCAGGCTGGAGATTAGAAGAAGGTTCTTTACCCAAAGGGTGGTGAGGCACTGGAACAGGTTGCCCAGAGAGGTTGTGGAGGCCCCATCCCTGGCAGTGTTTAAGGCCAGGCTGGATGTGGCCCTGGGCAACCTGGTCTAGTGCGTGTGGCATCCCTGCCCATGGCAGGGGGGTTGGAACTAGATGATCTTTAAGGTCCCTTCCAACCTGAGCCATTCTATGATTCTATGTGACTTGCCTTGTACTTCACAGAGATGGGAGGTAGGTAAGTGCACTGCACTCTGCTTCTTACCACATGATACCAACACACACTGGTGAAAAGTAGAGAAGATTAGTACCAGAAGGGTCTGTTTTCCATTCTGTGTTCTGATTCTACACAAGTCTCTAATATATGAGATTGGACTGACATTTCTTTCTTATCAGTAGATGTATAATCATCTATAACTTGGATGCAACTCTACACAGAAACAGAAGTGTTGACTTCTTATCTACAGTGAAATCCCAGCTCCTACCACACAGAAATCCAGCCTTGCACTGGTACTTCTTTCAGCAGTGCAAAGGGTTCATGTTAGCTCTCTGCAGAGAGGTCATTTTTTCTCATACCTCTACAGTTCCTCTGTTGTATCAGGTATAACATACCAGAAAAAGCAGACAGTGCTTCAAATGAGAACCCTAAATACTAACTGGAAAAGGTAGGTATGAATTAAAAAAAATTAAAAATTAAATGTGAAGTTTTGAAGTTTTTCCCAAGAAAACTCTACCATTATACTGGGACATAGAAAACCAGATAGTACAACCCTCATTTTCCTGGCCAAAGAGCTTGTATAATAGCAGCTATGACCAAGCCCAAGGAAAACAGAACAAGTAGAAGGATAGTCTAATTTCCCTCATCTTATACCAGTTTATTGTTTACAGTTTGATCTAGAGTCTATAGACTGATCTAGTCTGAAACTTAGTTAACTTGGTAGACATTTGCAGCTAGAAGCAGGTCTTCAGTGGCAAGCTCATCAGCAGACAAGCATTGATTTAAAGATTTGATATCTTGGGCTTCCAAGTTTAAGTAACAGATTTTTCTAACCTTCATCAGACCTTAATAGACACCGATAGTGCTCCTCTTAGTATATAGGGCAAACTTCTCTTTAAACTGAAGGACAGAATACATCATTACTGCTACGGTCCTGTAACACAGTTCTTTTTTTTTTTTTTTTTTGGAACTGATAAGTATTTTGTGAAAGAAACAAAGAGAGAAAGACAGACTTGCTAATAGTTTTCTCTTTGGGATTATAGTAGCAACTAAGAAATACTGCTTTTGGTGAATATAAGCCAGTCTTTTAAAAAGGACTGTGGTCTTCTCCACTTTGTCCCATCATTCCCAGCAAACGTGTGCTGAGGTAACCTAAAACATGCTCAAAGTTATAGCAATACGTTCTTCTGTTTAGATGCTCATCAATTATGAGAAGAGATGAAGATTAGTAAGAGTATTGCCTTTTTCAGAATTCTCCTAGCATATGAAAAAAGACCTATACACAATTAGTTTGTACACTGTTGCATAAGCATAATCTCTTTCTGCTAGGTATAGTGCACCTTTGGAACAAGCTGCACGCGACCAGAAATCCAGGGAACTTTAGGATCCATTTTGGCTGTGTCACACATAGATCTGTGAGCAGATCCATGCTGCATGCTCTCTTCTTGTGATCCCTCAGTGCAGGAATCTCTATCCACAATGCATTTTCTTAGCTGGTTTTTTAGGAGTTGGGCACTCCTGTCACAGGCCTTTCAGGAAGGTCTATTGTCTTATTCATACCAAACTTGCACATTGAAAATCTCGTTGTTCTCTTGTCTTACGTCACTCATACAAACGGCGTCATCACTGCGGAGGAGTGACGCAGTCCCTGGATAGCTGCATAAGGACCCTGCTGAAAATAATGGTGGTACCTAGGCATATGGAAGGAAGGGAAAGTAGGGCCACTACCTTGCATGGAGCTGGCTATAGCAGAGGGTGTAAGAGGCATTCCCAGGCGGCTGTATGGAGGCAGAGATCCTTGGATTGGATGAGGAATCGGTGTAGCTATGGATGCAGTGCTGGTACCGAGGGCAGTCAAAGACTGTGGATGCTGAAATCCAGGAAAACTGGTTGAGGAGGATACCCAGGAACTGAGGGACAGATTATCAGATGTTGTAAAGGCTGACCCTGCAAGCAAAGAGAAAGAATGCCTGATGTTTGTGCTGTGACACACAAAGTTGTAAAGTAGCAAAAAGGGAAAGTCTTTCACAGCAAGACTGATTTTAATAACTAGTTGTCCATAAAGTCATGTCATACAGTGACAATTTCCCAAGCGTGTGCATATATATATATATAAAAATATATATAAAAAAAAATATATATATATATATCTCCCAAATATAAGTTCCCTCCTTGTATCTTTCTTTATATTATTACTTGCCAGTGGCTGCCCCATACTGCTACATCTTTGATAAATTTCCATTTTAAGAAGCTTGTTACGGAGGCTAAACTGCAAAATCACCTTTCAACATTGGACAAATTTGTTATTAAACACAGAAGAACCTTGCAATGCTGCCACTAAACACTGAAGCATCTACTCTGATGTGGAATCTCACTGCATTACTTGCTTGAAGCTTTTTACATCAGATCCTCAGGACAATTAGTTATTTTTTTCTAAAATTTCAGTCTGGTAAAAATGCAGAAAAGTGTAACTTGCATTGAGGGTTTTTCTGTTGTTAGCAGTGTTGTGGTTTTTTACCGGGGTAAAACTTGCAAAATCTTTGAGCACCTTTTCACTCAACCTGACTTTTTCCAAAATACTGAACAGAAGAATCTAAAATGTCAAAACATTTGTTTTTTACAGTTGCGTGTAGCGCACCAGGAAACAACAGTAATGCAAAATCATAGTAAGGGATGCAAGGTCTTAAGGACAAAAATATTAAAAACTTGCTCTCAGGGTCATTATCTACTTGTGATCAAATGGAAGTGGTTTCTTGTGTATTTTTTTTAATCTGGAAAGTTCCAAAAATTATTTTCACAAATCTTCCAACTCATGAAAACACTTTTTTCTCTGAAGATTGCAGAATAATTAAAAAAAAAAAAACAACAACAAAAAAACATTAAAAGGGTGGGTTTTTTAAATTACAACTAAATAATTATTTTATTTTGAGAATAAAATTTGGGGAGAAATAAAGAATAATTTTTTTTGATAATTTTTCATATTTCAAATAATCTGGTGACATTGTTGCCCATCACCTCTGCAGTTTCTCTACGCATCTGGTCACCACCAGTTGTCTAGTTTCTAGAGATGACAAATGTAATAATATTCTATAAATAAACTCTTATTTTTTATTCCTATACAAACAAAAATTCAACACATCTCCTCTCTTTCTTGTCCAACCTCATCTGTTGAAAAAATGTTTCTTACTTTAAGAAATAAATTTACTGGCAAGAACATTTAACAAAATATAATTTTAAGTCAGCATTATAAAACATTCTGAGACAAAAAAAATTGCAAAAAGTATTAGTTTTATAAATCTGATTCTAGAAGGTAGGTTCATTCAAATTGTGAAAAGAAAAAAAAATTAAGACATCTACCTGTCAAGGTAAACTTACTGGAGTTATGTATACTAACCAACTGTAGCCATATACTCAAAAGAAAAATATAAGCAAACAACAATGGAAAGAAAAAAGGAAATTAATTATTTTTTTAAATCGTAAATCTCTTTGGGGATCTATTCTCAAATCAGAAAAAGAGCCACTCTTGATTAATTCATCCACTGCTCAATGAAACAAGTAAAACAGCCCAGTAACAGGAGTAAAAATGTAAAAACCAAGTAAAACAGCTAAGTAGCAGGAAAGAAAAATCATGTCTGTTCAGCAGTAGAAACAGTGTTGAACCAAATCCTTACCCCACCACTGAACCAAATCCTATACTGCTGGGAAGTTGGGATCTAGAGCCAAACTGCAAAGATAACACTCATAGACCAGAGCAAACCCCTTTACAAAACAGGAGATATCTGAGCACTATTGCACTACACGGAAAGCAGGTTGCAGATCTGGGTTTGAGGAGAAAGTTTACGTTTGTCTCTGTTCCAAGTTGTTCCAAGTGGCTACCATGAAGCCTGTGTGTGGATACTGGCTCTCAGGCACCCAGACAGTATGCATTAAAGACTGTTAATTGGATTGATATGTTTCACGTCTGCTAATTCCTTCGGACGCAGACTTCTTGTTATAAATATACTACTGAAGGTTAGCCACTTCCATCTTTACACGGCTGAGATTGGCTGAGATGAGAATGCTCTGGATATAATTAGAAATAAATAGCAGTGATAAACTTTCTTTGTTTTACACAGAACAAGGTATGTGATTCCTTCTCATGAGGAACTGCAAAGGAGTTTCCTTTCCTCCTCCAATTGCAATGGTCTCTAATTGCAACTCAGTACCCCGAAAAGTCTCACGTTACTGGGCTGTTT
This sequence comes from Galbula dea, assembly GCA_013399015.1. Taxonomy (NCBI): domain Eukaryota; kingdom Metazoa; phylum Chordata; class Aves; order Piciformes; family Galbulidae; genus Galbula; species Galbula dea. The sequence goes on along the minus strand of VWZX01000899.1, from coordinate 177,032 downwards.
TACTTGTTTCATTTGCCAGCACAAAGGAAATATGGTGTAATAATTCTGAGGCAATCAAAACTATCTACAGCAAAATGTATGCATTTAGCTGTCAACTCTCATATGTACGGAAGGACACCTCTCAATTTTACATGCAAGGTAGTTTTCAAATGCATCAGCGGAAATAAAGATGTCTGTGGATTTTTGGTATTGTTATTACATTTCTATTGTTGCTATCACAATTTCAGATTGTTATTTCTCTCCTGATATCTTGGAGGACTTTTTCTTATTTAAGGACATCAGACCTAAATAGAGTGAAGGCTGTACAAGGTACTCATCTGCAAAAACAGTGCATGCCTCTGGTTGCCCAGAACAATCATGTCCTATGTTAGCATATGGCTCCCAGATTAGGAAAAAAAAAAAATGGTTGCCACAGCTCATCATCTTCCTCACTCACTTACCATATTGCAAGCAGAACTGTGCCTTGTATGTATTATACATAAAATTAATTTTAACAAGCTATTCCTTCATCCTCTGACACTTTCCTCAGGATTCTCTTCAGAAGACAAGGCTTTAACAGCCAACTCTCATACTGAGGTTCACCTCATTCACTTTGTCACTCCCAAAGGAGCACATCATACCAGGGAAAAATTGAATTCTTGAAGACAAGATGCCTTGATCCGAGCACTTCTGGCAAGGGAAAATTTAACACTGACTTCAACAATAACTGACCTAAGATCTAAGCCAACATGAATCGAGGCGATCCCCCAGAAGTATGTGAAAGGATAGCATCATATAAGCTGAGAAGTCCCTCCAGAAACTCTGCAATCTAAGGAACTGCTCTTAGGCTAGACATGTATGAACTAGCCCACCCAATCACATTCTGTCCAAGAGCAACTCATGGTTAAAAATAAGTATGTTTTCCCTGCTCGAGTCCAAAGAACTTATGACCAGAAATAATGCTCTTATCTTAGCAACACTGTATGAAGTTAGAGGACAAGACAAGGGCACTGGCAGTTAGAAGGCAGATAGAACTGCTTTACCTCAAGTGGCTGTTGGATATCAGGCAGGTCATAAAGTCAACATGCAAAGTATAATGCAACTCAACTTTATGCTAGTCAGGGATCCCACAGGATGGGGCTGAGATCTATTTCCAGTAACATATTATGACAGATGCAATTTGTCCAGCAAGTATCCCCACAAAGAACAACTCTATCTTGCTACTACTTTTGCAACTGCCAAAGTAGACAAATGATTTGATAAAACATTTGAGCTGAATTGCATCAGCAAGAAAAGCACCTTTTAGAGACCAAGAAATAACAATTAAACATCAACTTTTCCAGGGAGCTATGGACTTTTCTTCCTGTAGAGGCAAAGCAGGTTAACCACAGGATGATTGAAGATGCTCAGAAGCAAGTCCTCTATTCACAGAAGGCTAAAGGGGCAGCAAGTGGCACACTTTCATGGTGCTTTATAAGCATGTTCTGCCAGGGGATGGCGAGCATTAGCTTGTTCTCAGCACCATGGTAATGAAGTTGCCTGTTTCTCAGCCATCTTGAAGAGGAAGCAGAGGTAGTTCTCTTCTGATGGCAAAGGCTGTATAGACATGTCTAGAGCTGCCTCCTGAACTAGCCCCCCACACCAGTGCCATGAGTATTTCAGATGTCCAGAAGAGCTGTAAACTAACAAGTTCTTCTTCATCATAGGATTCCGTAGGGCAGAGAGACACCAGAAAAATGCTTCAGAGTACCACAGCAGTGACTCCTTTTCTCAGGCATGACTAGGTCACCACAGTTTACACCATGAGCACATTTTCCTACCTCTGCTTTGTGTTGCCTGGCTCTCATCTCCAAGATCATCTTCTCCTCCATAGGTTCGAATAGGGGATCGGGCATAGGAGTGCTTTTGGATAAGGCTCTCCACGCTTTCTCTGTGAAAGGAAACAACCTAGTGTATCAATAAAATCCTAACTCATTGGGTTAAATACAATGAAAGTACCGCTTTTTTCCTCTCCATATCACAGCTTTTTCACATAGACTCCCCAAAATGACTTAACAAAAGGGTTACCTCATATCATGTTACCAGAAATGCCGAACTTGGCCTGTGGTGTCTTGACATTGCTGATCAACTCTTCTCTGTATGGTACTGTTTCTTCAGCAAAGCAGAGTGAACTTCCCACTGCATTTCCTGGATGTGGTCTCAGACAGTGAATGTAAGACCACCACTCTTTGAAAATGCAGGCTCTGGGGTTATTTGTGCTGAATGATCAGCATGGGTTCAAAGAGACACCTGTGGTCCCTCTCCTTTCAAACAAGATTTCACACCACACATGACCACCTCATTGGGTGCTCTCCCATTGTTCTGAAATCATGGACAAGACACAGATGTGTCCAGAGGCAGCTCATCTCTAACTATGCTCTCTCAGCATCAGAGTCGATGCCAGTTTGTAGCAGGAAGTCTACAGATACTACTGATCTTGTGCCACATCTATTCTGGGAGGTTAGGCACGTCTGCCAAGCTCCTGCCTTTCTGGTGGTACAAAGCACTGGAGTCACCCAAACAATTTTTAAATAGAAGGAAGGCGTATCTGCATGATAAGCCATAGCAGTTTGAAAGGAAGATCCAACCTTACACATTCCCAGCGTGTTTCCGTGTAAGTAGGTGGCATTATACTAAAGATGAATACAGCCTACACACATTTACAAAAGGGCTTTGACCTTCTGTTCCCATTTAAGAACCCTAGGTAGCAATAGCTGCTCAGTAAAGGCATTGTCTGAATTGACCACTTAGCCACTCATACTTGCTAATGCTCTTTTCTTGGACAGTGTGGCTGTTGCAGAAATTCCAAGGAAAAACATTTTCCAAGTAAGATGATAAATCACAATGGCATATGTTTTCCTTTCCTACAGCAAGTACATTATGGTCATTTTGTCCTTGGTCTATCACTGGCATAATTACTTATGCTAGTCTCCTCAAAAAAATAAATAAATAAAAAGGGGATCTTATCAAAATGATTTACTAGTGTCAGGAGTGGAAGTGGACTGAAAGCAGTGGCAGTTCCTACATAGAGGATGATATAATCAAATTACTGCCTTTTATGTGATTGAAAACAGTAGGCATATCGGGGCTATCTCGAAGAAGATTTTACAAAGAAAAAGACAGATGGCATTGTTTACATTATGTGCTGAATGCTTCTTGAAACTTTTATTTTCTGAAGCAGAATGTGAAATGCAGAGAATTTTACTTAAGCAAAAAGGCTCTCGCAGATGAGTACAGAATAAAGAATTAGACCAGTGTTGTCGGAGTGATTTTGATACCAGTCTATAAACATATTCATAACCAAACAATTACTAACCTTTGAAGGTCTGAAATATAAATGTGATTCAGTGTTTGTCTGTATTGTCTCTATTGACTTTCTTTCTAGTAAAAGTCTGCTTATCATGACAGACATTACAGCATGTAATAATATCCTGATGCAACAGAAACAATGCAGGATCTAGTTTTAGTGCAGTGGGCCAAATTCATCTCTAAAACATTGTATCTCATGGTGGTTTGAGGATAAACTCACCTCAATAAATTTACATTTGAATTACCTTCAGGGACTTAAATCAAATGCCCACTATTATTGCAGACTAAATTTGTTCCAGATGGGTTTGTATGCTAGACAGAGAACTCTATTACTCTATATGGCTGTCTTCTTTTAAAGGAAAATTTCTAATGTCTTCTTAGTGAACCCTGAATCTCAGAGTGAACCCTGAATCTCCCTGAAACCAGGGAACTATATGGTAAGTTTATTTATCTATTTCTAAAGTTGTATGTTGCAGGTAGTATTCTAAAGGTTTTAGAAGATTACTCTCATTCATTGGTACAGGAAGCAAAGGTTTTTATGGTAGAGTGAATGGTCTAACAAGGAAATTTGAATGAGGAAAGCAACTAATTTCACAAAACCAGTTCCTTTGGTTCAAAACTATATATGCTTATCTTGCCTAGACATGTTGGTGGTTTACACTGTAATCACAGCATGCCTACTGATTTTTCATTTCAGAGGTTGAGGCTATGATTCATATCATGAGTGTGAAGCATTAAGATTCACACCAGAATTTAGGCACTTGTCCCCCTCAGCCTTCAGGTGGACACTCTTCCTTCCACGTGCAACACGAGATGCATGAAAACCTCCAAACAGGCCCAAGAAATACAAAAGGTTGAGTAAGAAACCACCTAAGCATGCAAAAGGAAAGAAAGAAAAACAAGAAGTGGTGTATGTTCTCCAGTCATGAAGTATATATCTCTGAATTATCCACCAAATAATGTTTCTTTCACCCAGAAAAACAAAAGCTGAAATCTACACTCAGGTTTCCCCCATCCTGGACAAGTGACCTAAGTTAAGACAGAATTTTTCCTTCCTTTTGAGTTTTGAAGGAAAGAAGTGGTGGCCTCTGTGCCATGCTCAGATATTTCATTCTCAGAAAACACCACTTGAAGTTCAAGTCTTCTTGGAGAAGAAAGGAATTGTGGCTCCTCTGATCTATGGAAACACGTGAGGTTTCTCACATAGGTTGGAAAGAGGAGAGCAGCCTCCTCTACCCTTTAAAGACAGAGGTGCTTTAGGACTTTCTCCAAAGTAGATGTGTAGGAGGAAACAAAAGTTTAACAACAAAATTTAAGTGCCTCTGAAATCTAGTTCTAAATGCAGGAACAGATCTGACTATCTGGAACACAGGTTCCTCCCATTTTACAACCAGAGCCAAAAGGACTTAAATCCCAAATTCTTCCTGGAAATTCTGTTTATGGAAATGCAAACAGTTTAGGTTATCCAGAGTGTGGTGCTCTGTAGGGTGGACCAATGAAAAAAAAATATTTAAAGTCAAAAAATATAATAACAATAATAATAATAGGGTAGCTTTTTAGTTCTGTTATCAATGTCTTCGATGTGCCTATCTCCATGTGCTTCAAAGGATTTATGGAAATAATTTTGAAAACTACTGAGTGATAAATCAGTATTTGCCATTTTGAGATTCTGCTCAATAAAAATATAGCTTAAGTGAAGAGTATGGCAGAGGGTTTTTTAAGCTTTTTTTTTTTAAAGTATTTTTCAGAGCTGATCCACACTAAACTGGCTGAAGAAAGTGACATCCAGTTACTCAATGCTCAACTTCTGTTACTTATTTTGTGATCAAACACTTGTTCTCAGACCTAACATTCTTTACCTTTTAGTGTTTCTTAGAGCTCCAGTTTCTTCCATTAGCAATAAATTAGCAATAAGCTTTGTTTTGAGAGATCAGAAGCTGCCAGCTGGATAAAGAAAGATGTCTTCTGTCAAATTCTTTTTTGTGGTCTAACAACAATTTTCAGTCTTCCACACTGTTCTGCAACTGACAGATACCTTGTAAATACCCAGAGGAAGGGAAAAACAAACACATAGGCATAATATTTTACTATGATTAAGCTGTGCTATGTGTGTAACTGGATAATAGTAGCAGATGATAGGCTGGAGAACAGCAAGTTAGGATCTGAAGCTGTCTGAGAAAAAGAAGAAGGAACTGTGTGTCAAATGGAGAGGAAAAAACCTTAAGCTCTCATTGGATAGCACACTCACAGAGAAGATGCTGAGCAGGAATAATGTGAGGAGAGGTAATAGGGAAAAGGAGCTCAGGCTGATCCCAATGGTCTGTGTTCTTAGCCTTGTTCAGTTAACAGTGCCCTGCATGCACAGAGTAGTCTCAAAGGATCAGAAGTAGATAGAAAAATCATGGTGTAGCTAGCAAATTATTCACTAATACTTTACAGGCTAACCGAAGACTTTGCCACAGATTTGAACTTGGAGACAGCAGAAAACAGAGCTGATTTGGGAAGCAGCTAAGGAGCAAGGCTCTGCATAAGGATGTTCACTTCCTTTTGCTGTCAACCCACATTACAGAAATTCTCCTGAGGGATGGTAAAGTCCCAAATTCCCCTGAGCAGGATCTTTCTTCAAGATGAAAGAATGGTGCTGCTTTGTAGATGGAAACAGGCATCTCTTTCATGCTTCTTCATGACATTTTTTCTGCTCCTTTTGCTGTTACTCTGTTTCAGCTGTGCACTCACAGCAGCCTGGGAATTACCATAACCCTGATTCTGAATCTCATGACCACAAGCCTGGATGATACGGAAGAGAGCTCACCTGGCCACAATGCACAGTCACTACTGATGCTACTGTGTGCTTGTATGCGCCCACTGCTATGGATTGTCCTGGATTTGGCAGAAAGCACACCAAGGGGATGGAGAGAGGAAGCCTACCTTCTCCCTTTAGGATGTGGAGGCTTGATGCAATATATTTGGGTTTGCAGAAGGTGTTAGAAAATCTAATCCAGAACTAGCATGCTGGAACCAGGCCTGGATTAGTATCCATCTTAGCTCTAAACTGTGGCTCCAAAGAGGATGGAGTTGATGCTTTAGGCAGCCACCCATTCCACTGGAGCCAAATTCAACCTCCTTTGAAGACAATGTGCAAAAGCTAGACTGCAGGGAGAAATGGATTCTCATCTCCTGCAGAAATTACTATCTCAGGAATAACTACAAGAGATACACATTTCAGAGCAGAGTTGAACAACCTGCTAGTTTTTTCCCTTTTTGTCCTTACTATCCAAGAGTTAGGTATGCAAAAAGGTAAGGATATCCTCAGAATCTGCTCCCTCTTTCTGGTGTTGTGGGGTGATGTGTTTTATTGTTGTTGCTTGGTTTTTGGCTTTTTCTTTAGAGGGAAAAGGCAACGTTAAGAAAAAAAAATAACAAAAGGAAAATAATAACATAATAAAACTGACAACCCTGTTTTGCTTGGCCCAGCCACTTCAGCACAAAGAAAAATACAGAACAGGATGTATAGTGTATGAATTACCAGTTTGCAGCCTGAATGATTTCTTTAGTTCTGCATTTCAAAGGTTTCCTTTTTTTGTAGCTGCCAGTTAGTATGTTTGGAAGAAAGCCCAGATAACAGAAGACATCAGAAGTGAGGTGAAGACAGATGGAATAAATGGGCTGAGAAGGCACAAAAATAAACTTGTCGGAAGTTGCACTGTAATAGAACTTTTTTTTTTAAGGGAAAAAGTGACTAATTTGTCCAAGATACAAGTGCTAAAAAGAAATCTGTAAAAAACCAATAAAACAACAACAACAAAACCCCCACGAACCTAAACAAAAAAAATATCCTTCCAGCAGGAGGAACAAATACATTTCCATAACAGCAGGTACGAGAGAACAATGATGCTGTCAGAACCACTGTTCAGGTATCACTCAGCTTTCATATTCCTGTGGCTTTTAGTTGCTACCTACATATGCACAAACAAATGGATATATTAATTTGCTACATATATTTGGTCTTACACTGGTAGAAGACTATTACAGGCTGACCACAGAAACCTAATTCAGCTCTGACATGCTACAGACCAAATCCTCACCCAGAACAAAGTAGCTCCGTTTCACTGCTTAGACTAAAACCGAACCAATTCCAGCAAAAGCCCATCAGACTATCTTGGCTCATATGAGCTGAAGTTTAATTTGGCCCAAAAGGTAATTACAGAGCCACCAAACACTTTCACACAAAATCTAATCTACTGGGTAAGTGCTGGATGGATACAATACTCCAGGAATACACTATGATTTTAAGAAAGAAGGGAAACAAGGATTACCTTATGAAAAATCTATGTTTTGCTGATTGCAGGAGAAAGATCAAGCCTATCTGAAAGTGATGTTTACTCTTGACCTCACAATAAACCTCAGGCTACTGAAGTCAATTCTAGAAAACCTATCATATACATAGAGGTGACATAGCCTGGTGGAAGCCATGAGTTGGGGAAAGTAATTACAGTTATGAAGAAGAAGCAAGAGGTTGTTAAATATACCCATCCCACTTCTCTCAGCTACAAATAAAAATGAGAAGAACCAGATGTATTTATATAAGGAATGAAAAAAAATATTACATTTCTCTAACTTGGAAAAAGCACATACTTGCAAATGTATGTCAAAACTCCTTCTCTGTTTCTTTTATCACCAAATACACTTTAACACAGCCAAGCCCACAGAGCTCCTCTTCACCCATTGACTGCAACCATTTATTTCTGACTGCCAGGCAGAGGAGGAGAGGTGAGGATGGAGCAGTGTTGTCAAACTGGGACTGAGGAAGTCCCTGGAAAATTTGCTCTGGGGTGGGAACTGTGGATCTGATCATCCCCTCCCCTTATGCACACACTACACCTGCATGAGGTGAGCATAAAACACCAGCAAAATAAAACATTTTTATACTTTTTTGCACAAGTAAAAAGACAGATACCAGAATACCTAAGTGGAAAATGAGCCAGGGTATGAGTGCTTAAAAAAATGTTGGGATCTGAAGAGGTTTTAGCTAGCATGGACGGTTTTCTCCTGGGAAAAAGGAACAGTTGCCTTGTTAATAGTAAACCAAGTCAGACAAAGCAGATTTGAAGGCAATATTCAGGTGTCTAAATGTAAGCAGGTAATGCTTTCTAGAGGTCCTAACACATCCAAATCAGCTGCTGTGGTCTGGAAGGAAAGGTGCGGAAAATTCAGACAATCTATCTACCCCTCTGGAAGTTGCAGTAACCTCAGCACATCTGGAATGGCACCAGACACCAGGGATTTAGGCACCAAAGTCCCTGGTGTTTCTTCCTAAATTCAGGACTTAATTTTTTTCCCAAACTAAACATCACAGATGATCTCAAATGGTTGTCTGGTGGGGTAGAGCCACAGTCTTGAAATGTTTTATATTTTTCTGTGTTTATTGCCCCTAAAAGATTTTATAGATCAATCCTATTTATTACAAAATAAATAAATAAAACCACTACCTAACCCCAGAAAACTAAAAATACTAAGAAGGGACAGATTGAACATAGGAGTAACATCTGTAATTTTCAAAATCCTAAACTCTTGACAGAAAAGCACTGAGTGTCTTCTCAGTGTTCACAGGCCAAAAACATCATCTTGATTTGCTGAACAGAAGTTTTGCATATTCAGCAGTAAATACACTAACAGGAATTACTCCTTGGCATAAACCACCAAAAGCAATCAGACTAAGAACTAGCTGAGGATAAAAGACCATCTGGGGAGTTTGACTTGGAGAACCATGCCAAAGCTCTACTTAACCATGGACATGGGAGTAGGGTGTTGAGTGTATGTATTTCCGCCTGTTGGAAAGGAGCTTCCAGGAGTCAGGGAAGTTCTTCTAGACCAGTAGTAAGCAGTGAGAATGGGAAAGAAGGCAGCTCTGTGGGGTGAGCAGGGCAGGGATGGAGGAGAGGACTACTGCAGACAGCACTTCATTAAGCACATGGCTTTGACTGCTACTTCAACAGGGCAGTGCCTGTATCCGAGCATTAGCATCCATTTTTCTCCAGCCTTGTAAGCTAACAACAATGTATTTCTACATCTCAGACAAAGTTCCTCAGGGGAAAAATCAGAATCTGATTACCATGCAAATCCAGCTGGGAGGCAGCTCTCTTTTCCCATCCCCCAATCATTCGTAGCTCTGCCTGAATATTATTTGGGTGTGCCACCATATTTTTCCATATTGCCTCATGAGGTATATATCTACCCCCCAAAAGCAGATCATAGGACTTGTGCAGATGGCTATACTCACTTAGTCTTTAATGGTTACAAGTGCATGTCCTGAACTTGCCTATCACATACTGGATCAAAGAGACAAACACTGTTCAGATCATGATTATGATCTGTCAGTTCTTTATTTTATAATTAAGTAGTTCTATTGACTTACACTCTTGAAATGATCACCTTTTTCACTGGATTGCTTGCATGATATTTAATTGTGATGGTTTTATTTGTCTATTTATTTTTTAAAGGCTAATTCCTCACAACAGCTCAAAAGATAAATTCAGACTCAAAAAAAAAGTTAATCTGATGGGTTCTAATTTTTCATCCTTTATGGTTTTGGCAGTTTTTTCCTAAGCAGAAGCATAAAGATATTCCCATAAAACCTATCTCCAGAGTGAACTGCTCATTATAAAACCTGCATTAGTCTTTTTCACAACAGTCACCACTGAAAAAGATCACACTCATCCACGCTACTGCATCTGGCATCCCAGAGTCATCACCACAGTATGTTAAGCTCCACATTCTGACAATTGCTGCTAAATGTTCAGGTTTTCAATCGCAACCACTGTGGGAGCCTTTTCATATCAGAGGAAATGTCAATACTACGTAAAAAAGATCAAAAGATGAATCAGCAACTTATCTAAATCACAGTAGCCCCAGATAAAATCTGCCTCATTGCCTTAAAGTGATTACAACAAGTAATGTATGGAAAGAGTGGATTCCTACTGAAAATTCGATATATACTAAACCTAAAGATTTTTTTCAGTGTTTTCTATGTATAGCTACAAGTACAAGGAAACTGCTGCAAGGTATTTAGAGAGGAAGGAAAGAAAATGCAGGCACTTCTACATATTTGCTTTTACACACCTCCTCTACCATGCTGCAGATTTCCCTACCTTTACACCTATGATTTCAACTCCAATACATAGAATGCAAACAGATTTAATCCTAAAGGCATTTACAGCTTGAATTTCATACAGAAGGATCATAAATCTAGAATGGGAAGCCTGAAATCGTTAAAGTCACAGATTTATAAAATCATATTCAATTAGGTTAAAAAAGTGCAATTTCTGTCATCATGTCATAAAAAGATGTGTTTTTCTCTCAGATCTACTATAAAGAAAAGCTCCCTATATTGTTACAGATAGAGGCTGTTTTCAATCAGTTACAAGGAGCAATCCAATTACTGGATGGTTTAGTGCAGTAACTGACTCCAGACTAATTTAATTTCTTTAGGTCTCTAAAGATCAATTGATCTGATTTGTTTCCCTCCCCAAAGGCTGTTTAGGAAAAAGCAGGCTTAAATACCTGGAAATGAAATACAAAGCTCTGTACACTTTCACACTACTTAGGTCATTTGGAAAAGCTGGAACTCGTGATAAATGAGGGCTCTCTTGGCCCGAACATCACAGGATGCTTTACAGGAGACCATTAGGACCACTGCACAGCGCTGCAGATTATGCACGCACTTGCCCTGTGCTGAGGAAGCAGCGCCTGGAAGGTATTTTCACAGCTTCTACCTAACTATTCAATTTTAAAGAGCTGTGAAAACGTGCATTTGACCTGCATAGTCTTTTCCACGGCTAATAAATGTTTTTCTTAGACACTTAAGTTGCCAACCAGACCAAGAGCCATGCTGTACTTTCAGTGTGTCACCTACATCTTGCAATGCATGTCATGACAGACACCAAGTAAGAAATTCTTCATGTTGTCACACTTAACTTCGCTATTTCTTTTGCTTTATATCAGATTTCTTTAAGCAATTTTGCTGCGGCTAAAATGAAATCTATAGAACCAGTAAGCACTTGGAGAATGCCATTCTCATCTACCTGAATATTATAATGCTGGAACTGAATAAAGCCCTTGGTGTTTCAGGACCATATAAGATAATTTGGGAAGTTCTCAAACAGCACTTTTGTTTGTTGCACTTTTATTATCTCGTTATTTGATGTGTCATGAAGCAGGTTTGGAGTTTTTAAGTGCTGTTGTCCCCTCACCAGAGCTAAGCTTTCCATTTTAAGTCAAAATAAGACCTTAACCAAACTTGGACTCTCAAACCCAGAGTTTTAATGTCATTTCAATACTTCTCACATTCTTTTTCTTGTATTTACTGTAGGCTTCACATTTGGCTGCCTTATCTTTCATGGCAACGTTCATGCCTGGTCTAGGCTGCCTGTCTCAGGCTCTATTCTTATGCTTATCAATAAACAAAAGGGCACTGCGGTTGATGCTTAGCATTTCTGACTCCATGCCATGTGCTGTTGTAATAAGATGTCCTCTGGAAAAATTCCCTTCCTATCCAGCACCATGACAGTTGGTTCATCTGCACAGAGGTAACTAAGTTTTTCTCCCTGCTTATCTATTCAGACTTCTCAGCCCTTGCAAAGCTGTGTCATTAGATGTCACTTGTCTGTAAAACAAGGAAATTGAAATGTGTAAATCAAAATCTCTGCTACAGGTCCTTTCTTCACTATTTATTGCATACAATCCTGAGCTTTAGATGTTGCTTACCTCAGTGCTCTGAGCAGACTGTGCTCTTTTAATTAAATCTGCTTTGGGTTCTTTTTTTCCATTTACAACAAAGGCTTTCCACTTAAGAAGCACTTTTTAGCAACTTTGCAAGTGTGTACTGCAGCCTACAAGCTTGCTTTCCCCAAACTGATGTTCTTTTACTCAGTTACTCAATGGATCACAAAGGATCCAGTCACTAGAGTAAGGGACAAAATATACCACTATTTCCCATCCATGGACTTTCGTCAATTGATCTACTTTTGAAATGCTGTCAAGACTTTCTCTAGCTGTAAGGATATGACTTCATTGTGCAGTTTGCCCCCTGTATGCACCCATGAAAGATGATTCACAGATACATCTGGATAACCCTACAGAGAAGCCTGAAGGGTTTTGGCCTGTCCAAATTTTCTTTTATGTTTCTGTGCTCATAGGAAAATTTGGATGTGCTGTATCCATCTCCAACGAGTTATATTCAAGCCTAAAGGATGCATGCAGCATAATTTGCTTTGTTTGCCAAACTTTTTGACACAATGTCATAAAAATGAGTTAACAAGAGATTGACATTTCTTTTCTACTTAGTTGTGGGTTAATGCTTCTCTCCTTATCACTACAGTTGCTTCTAATGAACCGTACACACACAAAATTCAACAGTTTCCAGATAAAGCTTTCTCTGATGCAGCCTGCAGTACAATTTTGGTGAAACAAAAATGACATCTTTGTCATCAAAGTGGGAGTTATGGGATTTGTCCTGATGACAATAATTGTTGACTTCAGTGTCTGGGACTGCTGAACTGTATTTTGGGAAGCTCCCCTCTCTTTTCCATTGTGTGAAGCAATGGAGAGCTATAAAGACATCTTTCACAAGACCACCGCCCCTGTTTCCCACTGACCCAATTAATAGCCCTCAATAGGATTAAATGGCATTGTAAGAAAAAAAGCTTTTCTTTCTGAGTTGTAAAACTGACTTTCTCCACCCTTTAGGAAGCCCCCTTAAGAAGATTAATATATTGGCCCCAATTGGAACAGATGTCAAAATTCAAACCAGCTCTTTCTTCATAAAGTTTATAAGTATTTTTAAAGGAGGTGGAGAAGGCTTACTATATGCAACAAGATAACCTTAAAATGCACAGCTTCTCAGGAGTTGAAAGGATGCTTCTCCTACAAACCCTCTCTTCTCTTTATCTTATCTCCATGGAAAGTAAACAGAAAGTCCCCATTACCTCTCGATATCAGTGAGTCTGGAAGAGTCCCGGAATCCTTTAGCAAAAGGGTTGCTGTCAATTTTCAACTTGGTTATCTGGAAACACACAAAAGAGTGAGGCAACATGAATATAGTGTTAAGGTATTGCAGTGTACAAAGTGTTAACCAATCCATCCTCCTGACTTCACTACTAATTTTATCCACACTCCTTGTGTGTGTGCACTTGTGCTGCTCTTGAGATGCTGCAAAGCTGGGGAAGCAAACCAGGCTGTATCACACATAAGGCAATAGAGAGACTGAAGGGCACAGGGGGGTCAGCCTTCATGTTACTCCAAGCAAGAGGAACCCCCAAGTGCAGCATTACTGCTTCCAAATACTTTAACAGCACAAATCATGCTAACATAACCCTGCTAACACATGAGCCATGTTAAGGGGCTGCATTTGAACTAATAAGAGCCAAAATGAGAAGACACTGCCTGAAGACCTGAAAATGTTGTCTCAGTTCAGACTTACTTTTTAAAAATTATTTTATTTTTTACTGGTATGTGAATGCTTTGGGGCAGACCTAACAGCTGTCACATATGGGCATTTTAACTGTTTTTTTTGGAAGAGGCTGAGGGAAGGAGGGGGAAAAAAATGTGAGAATTCAGATTTAAAGTGACAGAGACTAGTTAAAGGACTAACCTTTAAAACCACCATAGTCCTGGAAAACCAGAGCTGTTACAACCCAAACTCTCCTCCCTTCTTCAAACGCAGCTATAAACCTGCTCAGTGCATTCTGTCAGCCCTTCCATTCTGCTAGATTAAACTTGCCAATCAGGTCTCCCTCTGCCCCAAAGAGTCAGGGCTTCCCTTAACTTTGCAATACAACTTTTCAGGCATATATGGCAGCTTCTATTGTCAGGTTTTGGAAGCATGAAAAAAATACACCATTGTGCTTGTGAAATTTCCTAGCTGTCCAGCCAAATAAGATATAGTGAATAAAACCTGAGATATCATTGTAACATTCAGGTTTTCCAGCCATACTTCTTCCAAGAATTAAAAGTAAAACTGTAAGGGAGAGTTAGAGCTTGATGAGGGACAGCACAGAAGTTCTTACAAGGCAGTGAATGCCACCAACTCTAGCTGAAGCCCATGAAAATCAACCACTCTCAGCATTTTACTAAATCATAGAATTGTTCTGGTTGGAAGAGACTTTAAGATCATCAAGTTCAACCATTAAGCCAGAACCGTCAGGTCACCCTTAAACCATGCCTCTCAACCTTACTTCTGCACGTCTTTTAAATCCCTTCAGGGACAGTGACTCTACCACTGCCATAGGCTGCCTCTTCTAGGGCTTGACAACATTTCAGGGAAGAAATTTTTCCTAATGTCTAATCTAAACCTTCCCTGATGCAACCTGAGGCTGTTTCTCTGTTCTATTGACTGTTCCTTGTAGAAGAGACCTATCTATGCTATACCCTCCTTTCAGATATTTGTAGAAAGCAATAAGGTCCCTCCAAGCCTTCTTTTTCTCCAGGCCAAACATCTCCAGTTACCTCAGCTGATCCTCATAAGACTCGTGCTGTAGACCCTTTCACCAGCTTCATTGTTCTTCTGTGGACATGCTTCAGCACCTCAATGTCCTTCTTGTCATGAGAGGCCCAAAACTGAACACAGCCCCACTGGTGCCAAGTACAAGGGAACAATCATTTCCCTAGTCCTGCTGCACACCATTTCTGATATAAGCCAGGATGCTCTTGACCTTCTTAGCCACCTGGGCACTCTGCTTGCTCATATTCAGCTGGCGTCAAGCAGCACACCTAGTTCCTCTTCTGCCAGGCAGCTTTCCAGCCACTTTGCCCTAAGCCTGTAGCATTGCATGGGATTGTTATGACCCAAGTGCAGGACCCAGCATTTAGCCTTGTTGAACCTCACACCACTGGCCTCAGCTCATCAACCCAGCCTGTCCAGATTCATACCAAGCTGTTATGTCAGCATGGCATCCTCTACTGAAGAGGCAACAACCTCACGTTTAATCGCTGGCCCTCAAGACTCAGAAAGAGAAGAGATCTTTTCCAAATCCTCAAACCATCAGATGCCGTCATCAAACAGAGCTGCCACCCAACTGTTCTGCCATCCTGGGAAACTCCCTGCACCTCTGGGCTGCTCCTGTCCCTGCCTGGCATTTTGGGTCTGTACTGGGTCAAGCTCTCTGGGGAATGTCATTGAAGCACTACTTAGGAGGTGCTGCAGCTCAGCAGTTGGTCCTATGGGTAGGTCAACCAGGATGGGACCTCAGAGAGGACTGTGGTTTTGAGGCTGTGTCATCATGTAGGTACAACTGGTGGAAACTACCTGGGACACTGGCCTTGTCACAGGATCTTGCAACAGCCAAGCAAACTGTCTCATTCCGCTCCCAAGATATCCATAAACCTTTGACTTGTGGTGATGTTGCAAAGAGTAGCAGGTTAGTGCCTCATGTCCAGTGAACATTTTTATGGCAGCATTCTGAAAACTACCTTAAAAAAAGACAAGCTCTAACTAGTTCCATTGACTTAGATCATCAACACACTGAGCCAACTGCACTGCAGAACAATAAGGATGTCTATTCATCTCTTGAGCGTATTTTCACCAATCAAACTTCTATTTTCCTAATATTAAAGATTTGGTCTGACATCACAAGAGAAAATCTTTGTATCCCACAAAGCCAGATGAGACTCACAATCATTTATGGCCATATTTTTCCTGAGAGACTGTCTCACCAACAATCAGAGAACATCTGCTAGAAAGCATTTTAAAATGAAATTTGACCTACAATTCAACTCTGTGGCAGTGGTTTGACTGTTTAAATAAATGCATGCCCTTTAAATCCTAAATTATGAGATAGTTTGTTGAAAGTGTAATGTATTTAGCTTTTATCTAATAACCTCCAGAAATGCAATCAATCCCTCCTTAAAACAGTTCTGAAAGAAATGGCAAAAATGAAAAAAGGCTCCATTCTCATTAGTCATAAATAAAATGACAGCATCCACCTCTAAGGGTTCCGGAGATGTTCCATTGAGAAATTTGCCAGGACTCAATGTATGTGCTTTGGGACAAGTACATTAGAAACATCTATGGTGTAAATATCACCTGTAAACACAAATCCATCCTGTAGAAATAAATTCCAACTTTAGCTAGTTTTGTACCCATTACTATTTGCCAGTTTCTATGCAAAGTTATGTGGAAAAATCTATCCAAACATTGTGTTCTTGAGATTGCCAAGTGCTGGTTGCATTTTCTGCAGCATTCAGATGCAAATCTGAGTTTAAAGTCAACATGTTCTGATATTAAAGCCTTAAAGCAGGATGCAAGGTCTGTCATAAGACTGACTTAATACTGCTATCATTATCTTCAGAGCTTCTTGACCCCCTATGCAGTAGGGTTTTTGTTTATAACATTGAGAAATTAATTATTTTTACTTCATAATAAGAAACTCAGAATTCTTTAAATAATCCAGCAGGTACTTTGACTCTGCGATGCTGCCTGCCCACATGTTTGGACAGCACTTATATTTTTCCTAACTTGGGGGAACTGGAGAGGGCAGGAGGTATTTTTTTAAGTACTACAGCCATGAAGCCCTTAAAACACATTCTAAATCATGCTGAAGCTAACAATGTACTTCCACTGACTCAAATATTAAAGCCCTATCCACTGTCAAGCAGAGCCTCTGTTCTCCAATTGTTTATATACTTCCTAAAATTACTCATTAGCAATCCATTGTTATGATCTCCTCCATTCTGTATATATTATTCACTGGCATGCAAATTGAAATTCAAACATCTGGATGTAATCTGGGCAGTCTCTGAAAAGCATATCTCTGAGTGATTTCCCTTACATTTGAGCCTTACAGCTTAATTAGTCAACTTTTTAAGCCCCTGAAATCATCATGTGCAAACCAGAATAACTCTCTAGCTAATAGCTCATGGCATGATAGATCACTGTAAATAAGAACTGCTCCTTAATGAGCTACAATTAAAAAAGGACTAAATGATAATATGCAAACAGTTTTATATGGACAGAAAGGAGACAAATTAAAGCTTCCTTCATATCACCTTTACTCCCATGAAAAATTCTTATGGTTCTTTGAAGTTAGTATATGTAAGAATTAGTCCTGAATATGAATTAGATTGGGCACAATCACTTCAGACATTAGCATGGAAAGGTAAGCTATAGCAGAAACTTTCCTAGTTTAGGGGGAAAAAAAAACCAAACAAAACCAACCAAAACAACCCAAACCCAAAACAAACCAAAACAAACAAACAACTCTAGTTTAGTTTTCCTAGTTTCCTCCATAGCTTTTCTAGGGAAAAGTAAGTTTTCAGCAAGATGGGATTTAATTAAATCTGTGGAAATTAGCAGCTTTACTCACCAGTTGGTTCTGGTAGGCAGTAACGGCAGTAAAAACTGTCTCTGGAAAGATAAATGTCCTGAACTCTTCTGATTTCAGATTTAGCAAAGAAGCTGTGTGATCCTTCTTCTTAATAATGTGGACCCTTGGCTGGTACTTGTGCATGGAGTTCAAAATGATCTGCAAGAAAGAGTGACAAGGCACTGTCCTGAGAGGAAGGTTAACAGGACCATTAAAGGCTATAAAACCATGGGAGAGGGATATCTAATTAACACTGCAAGGGAGGCAACTGAAATCTACCTAGCCAGAGGCTGATTTTCAGAGGAAACTGTCCAGCTCTCTTGGGCTGGACTTGAAGATGGAAAAGCAGGCATCCCAGGAGCAAGTTTCCTCTGGCTCTTACATCCTGGAAACCATCCTGAATGGTTTCCTCTGCCATCCACTGATGGACACATATCTTTTGAATCATAAATACTTGTTCTTACAGGTGAGATGTTTTAGATAGAGAATGTGTTATTGCTAGTCTGTGCCCCAGTTTGCAGATGTCAGCTACAAGTGTAAATACGGAACTCTTGAATGTTCATGACCAAGAATCCATACTTACAAGAATGTGGAGGTGCAGAACAAACACAGCCAGGAACCCCTTGAAAAAACCCAAACCAAACACCACACACACAAAAAATAAAAAACAACCAAAAAACACTGCAACCAGCAGCACAAACTGGATTGCCAAAAATAAATCTCCCCAGACCCTTTTACTTTGGTGAGTCTTTAAAACAAACTACTTCATGAGTGTCCTTTGCTGCAGACTACCGAAAACAAGAGCAAGGAAGGAAGCCAGTACAGAACCCCAAAAGGAGCAGATTTTGCCATTTTATCCTCATTAATAACTTGTTTACAAGTTCCCAATAACCAATTCTAAACCTAATGTACCAACTAACCAATTTCAATGTCCACTGGAGTCAAACTGAGAGTCCCACTTGCTCCATTTACCACTGGCTGGAGCCCTGTTTGGCTGCCTCTAACCACAGTATTATAATATAAGAATTAAATACAGAGCTCGGCTCGCACCAGTCCTTGTTTTGGATATAATCACAGTCACAAGACAAAATTGGCAGTGGTGTGGGTGGTTCTATTTTGCAGGGGCCATAACAATGTTGCAGGCAGCTCTGTACATCTGGAATAGCTAATGTACATTCCTCGGGAAGCCTTAACTTCAGCTAAAACACAGCAGAAGTTGTGCAGTATTCCATGCTAACTCAGCCAATGAGGAAGGCTGCACATTGCATTGGATTGGAGAGCTTAGAGACAGCTTTGTCATGGCTCAAATTTCCATCAGCCTTTTCTTTGCTGCTTCTTTGCAGTCCAATACTGCTAAATCTGCCACGATCACTCAGTGGGTGGTGATGGGTTTGTGAGGGGGGGTGGCACATAGTGACAGGAAAGATGGTGAACCACCATCCTGAAAGTGTTACTTGTCCACTTTCACCAGCTCAGGTCCTTTCTCAAATCACTTCACCATTTTATATATGCACACACACGCTGGCCATTGACCTTACCTTTGACATCTTTTCATAAAATTTTGTCTTACCATCCTAGTCACTTGGGCTGTTCTAAGCAGCTGGAAAAGACTTTGTAAAGGATTCTGTGTGCATGGTGATGAACTTACTGAGGCGTTGGCCCACAGATCTCCGTGCTTCCCATTGCCTTTCATGGCTGCAATATCCACACCAAGGCATTACATCTGAGCAGCAGCCGAGCGGAAGGAGGAAAGAGCTGTGACAGAGCAGCTCCCACACATGCCCTTTCCTTTCACTCCTTTGTGAATGCAAATTGTGATAAAGGAACTCAATTTCTCAAACAAGACCACGTAATCCTTTAGGAAAGTTTTCCAAAACCAGAAGCGCAGATGGATAACATCCCCTGCTACAATGCTAGAGCATGTGCATTCCCACCAGAAGCAAATTAGGTCATTCAGGTACAAAACAAGTACCAAATGAAGCCAGGTGGTCACAAAAGACCCATGGCCAAGGTTAAGGTCATTATTTCGTTTTCATGAGGGTCTTTGTTCATAATGCTCCATCTTCATCCCCACACTGGCTGCCAATGTTGCAGTGCCCACTGATCTTAAAGTCAGCGGGACACTGCACAAAGATATCCCCTTACTATTGATGCAATGTCTTCTGTTAGGACTGTCGAAACAACCTAAAGGAGTTCAACACAGAGGGTGCATCTCCCAAAGCAACACTCAAGGGTGATCTCAAAGTCCAAACCTCTCCCTCCCTGTATGGGGTAGCCATCATAAAACCCCTGATGCTAGCTTTGTGGTGCTTCTGCTGATGCGTCCCAAGAGAAACGTCAGGTGCATGGTTGCTTACAGCAGCCCCTGGCACATGATTAGTAGCAGCACAACTATCGCATCAGCCTTTGTGCTGACAGCCTGCAGCAGGGGAGATGACCAGGATCCGTCCTTACAGGATCCTGTTTGCTGTAAGGTCAGGCAGGTTTGTAGGCATCTGGCTTCCACTGGCTACAGACTGGTTGCCAGAGGCAATCTGGATGCCAGCTGCAAAATCCCCGAGGTGGCTTTGAGTTCAGGAGTTATACTCTGAATGAGGCTTCCATACTCACTGAAGAAAAGTGTTACCAGGCAAAGTTTGCTTTCTAAAAGCATGGAGGTTCCTAACTTCTGCCAGGTTGACAACAAAAAAAAAAACAACTAACCAAAACCAACAAAAACACACCTGAGCATAACTCCTTGTGGCTATTCTGAAAGCCCTGCTTTCACAGCTGCTTATTGGCCATGTTCACACCTTTGTGTTTGCTTTTACAAACATTCATGTGTTTCAGTTCTGCTATCATAAATGCCAGAAAAGCAATTATGGTAATGTATACACTCATGGTTTGCTTCACCAAAAAACTAGGAGTAATTCCACCCCTGCTAAGTGCAACCAAAAGTCCTAAAAGAAGCAATCTGTGTGAAAAACATTACCAGAAGTCTGGAAAAAATCCCACATTCATAAATGTTCCACAACCAGAAAAACGGGAATTAGTTGTTGGGCTGTAAATATCTAGAGGCAGAAGCCATTTCCTTCCTCTGGTAAGGATATCTGGAAGTGTTTCCATGGAACAAGCTGTGTGTCATGCACACAGAGATAAAACTTCTGCCTGATGCTGGGGAAGAATATATACATAGCTGTCGGGTTATGTATGCTGCTGAAGATACACAAGCAGAGATGCTTGCCAACTCCAGAAGTCTCGGAATAAGAGAAAACAAACAAATGCTAGAATAAACAGAAGCCTCTCTTCTCTTCAGATTCCTTTTCAGGAAATGAACCACCCTACAAATCAAACACTAGAATTACCTTAACAACAAAAGCTCTTCTAGAGGATGGAGAAAGCAAGCAGCCAGAACAAGCTGGAATCAGACTGGATCCAGCTTCTCTACCTATAACTAGTATTTTTTAATAAAGCCACTAAAGACGGCTTTCAGGTCATTGAAGCATCCTCAGGAACCAAGCTGCCTTATCAAGCATAATTAAGATTTTGATTAAAAAGATCTCCTCAGTGGAAGAGGGCTCTTTCAAACTGAAGGGAGAGGTTTCAGGACACGTTTCAATTCTCCCTTTCTCTTAATACATGGGTCATTAGTACATTGGTCACAGCACAGTGAGCCTTCCTTAAAGGCTCCAGAGAATGAATTTCTTCCTTAATTCTACTTAGCATCCAACAATAGTACTTACATAGCTTTAACTGGACAATACATAACCTGACATCTCAATTTGGAACATAAAACCCCACAAAGTATTAAAAAAGGAATGTTCTGCAAAGGTGTGACACCTGTCACACAAATTTTAGCACAGGACCAAGCCTTCTGGGCTTATTTTTGACAGAACATGCAAAACTTGATATCAACTCCAGCTGTCCAGAGCCTTAGCCTAAAAAACAGGATCCTCCTCTGCCACTTCTTCCAAAGTTAATCGGGAGGCTGCATCTCAAACACTACAGATAGTTCTAGAGCACAACTCTTCTGAGGAGCAGGTGAGGGAACTGGGGTTGCTTAGCCTTGAGAAAAGGAGGCTCAGCGGGGAACTTACCACTCTCTGCAACTACCTGAAAGAAGGTTATAGCAAGGTGGAGGTTGATCTCCCAAATAACACGTGATAGGTCAAAAGGAAATAACCTCAAGTTGCACCAGGGGAAGTTTAAGTTGGATATTAGGTAAAATTTCTTCCCTGAAAGGGTTGTCAAGCCCCAGTTCAGGCTGCCCAGGGCAGTGATGGAGTCACCACTCCAAGAGGGATTTAAATGACATGTAGATGTGGTGTTGATGGACATGGTTTAGTGGTGACCTAGCAGTTCTGAATTAATGGCTGGACTTGGTAATCTTAAAGGTCTCTCCCAATCAAAATGATTCTATGATTCTATTTTCTCCCACCGCCTGTATTTGACACAATTATATCTTCTTGCTCTGTCACATGCTTCTGTTCCCGACAGCTTCTCAGACCTTCTTCTTCTTATACTCGTCTGGGCTTCTGGGAACTCCACTCCTAACTAGTTTGCAATATACTGCTGGGAGCCCTTTATTACAGGCACACATGGCCCCTGTTATGATGAAAAATGCTTCTTTTTAAATGTGCACGTATACTGCTCTATCATCACTCAGTGATAGAGCTCACAAATCTTCAGCTTTGCCCTTCTCCAGATTATGAAATAAAAGAAAGAGGAGGGGGGGGTGGGGGTGGGAAAAGACATTCTCCACTAGTCAGGAAGGGAACAACAGTAACCAGATTTAAAAAAAATATATATACCCACAGATGTATCTTTATAAAACAAAAAATACAGAGGCATCTATCTGGTCTCTCTTCTCTTTTCTTTTGGGTTGTTGGGGGTTTTTTTTAATACTTTTTTGTTGTTATTTTTGTGGAGGGTTTTTTCCCAGGATGTATTTTAAATGATCACGGCTGTGGTTCAGTTCTTACTTCTTGAAATTAGTGAAAATCTTTTTTGGGATGAGACGCATTTGCAGAGGACACAGCTCAGACAAATGACCACCATCTCACACTGTCCAAAAAGGCAATAAATACCACACCAGGGAAGGGATTTCTGATAATGTGTGCAATAGTTATTTAGCTTCCCATGTTAGTTACACATGTTTTAGAGGTCCAAATCACCCCTCTCTTCCCCATATCTCATTTACTAATGTTGCCTTTACACTCATTCTTTTTAGCTACCCCGTTCTCAGCTAACAACCCTTCCAAATCCATTCCCCTGCAACTTTAGCCTTCCCCTGGGGAAATGGCAAGCCCAGAAGCAACACTTATCTCTTCCTTTGCAATCTGGAGATGCTATAAAGCTGTTTCTGCACTTTACAGGCACTTTTGGGGCACCTTGTGGCACCTTGACTTGCAGGTAGCCAATAGTTACTTCAAGGGCAACTGAGCCACACTTTTATAATTTGATAGCCCTTGTTTTGATGTCACACCAGTATTTTCTGCTGGTTGTGCCAGTGCTGTGTTGAGTCTGGAAGGATGGACCCATCCTCAACCACTTGTCTGTAATGAGAAGCAGCTTCCAAGCACACACAGAAAAGCGCATGAGCTTGCTAACCAGTGCACACGGCAAAGCAGATGCCATGGCACAGCAAAGTGTGGGTAGAAGCACAGCAAAAAGCTCACCTGCTTCCCTTCTCTCCCTCTCTTTGATGCTCAACTGAACTTCCCCTGGATGGATTTTCTGCCTCTGATACTGGCAGAAGCATGATTTAAACACCTGGGCTCTACCTTATAAAAGCTAAAACCCCCTTGCTTATAAAGTTAGTTGTTTCTCAACAACAAAGATTAAAACCCAAAGTGTTAAAACTTCATGCAGTGTCCTCCTCTACCATGGTGCAACAGGTTGGCCAAGAGAGGTGTAACCTGGGGCCATGACAGCCTTTCCCCATCATGGTCTCTTTCCCATAAGCTTAATCCCGCAACACAAGAGAGCAATTCCCCTGTGCTGGTTCCTTTACCCTTTCCCACCAGGAGGGCTACTCACGTGGCCATGCTGATCCAGCTCATTGTTGGTGAGTTTGACTTTTTCAAAGGACACCATCTGCTTCAGCAGTTGCTCTCCTGTGAATGGGGAGTCAGGGTGCACATACAACCTAAAAAACACAGGAGAAAGGCCTGCTCATAAAAAAAGTCTCACCTCATGGCTTGCATGTGGGCACCACCTTCACATGAAATAAAAAGCTCTTAACATCTTGGGTTTGGGGTGTGAGTTGCTTTCACAGATGTGGATTTCCTGAGAATTTACGATAATACAGAACTGATACTTGAACAAGACACAATCTCCCTCAAATTAATGAATGCCTGAAACACAATCATTAATGAAAGACGGTAAAGCAGATGCATTAATTCACTGGAACATAATGAAGAATCCCATGTCTGAGTGCTAGATTGCTCTCTAACCATACCTATTATTTTATCTAGTTATCTAAAATGGAGACATTAACTAACATTTGCTGTTGTATCTTTTCCCACATGAAAAATTGATCATGTCTTTCCCCACAGCTGTACTAACAAGCACTTAAAATAACAATGACTACAGCTCTAAGAGAAAAAACATGATGTTGTTAGAGAGATAATGGGGGAATGTAGATAAAAATACATTTTTCTTTATATGTAACATTAAGCCATGATAATGATTTTAACCTGCACTCGATCACATGTTAGCTGTGGCGACGTCTGTTTATAAGAGGTTGAAGGCTGCAGTCCAGCACAGGGGTCTGATATGAAAAATTAATTGCAGCTCTGTAGTTACCAATCCACCACATGGGAAATTAAGCAAAAGAAAAGGAAGCAGAGAAGACATGTAGATGCAATGATACATGCATTATGACTAGACTAATTACATGTGCCAGGCTATTTAGAAACAATGATTGAACAATAGGAATAATGTATTGCTGGAAGTTAACAGTAACGTTCTTTCGTGATAGTGAATTAATAGGTGAACTAGACCTTTAGCTAGTGCAAACCAGACCTCTTCTGCTTCTGTCAGTGTTGGTTATCACTCACTGGGGGCCTGACTCTCATTTTAGGTGATGTTTTTGGCCGGCCGGCTGGATTTCTTCCATCAGGCGGGTGGGGCAGCGCCAAGATGCCGAGTTAGAAAGATAAACATTTGTTGTTGTTGTTGAGCTACGATTTTGGTTAGGCAAGAGAAGAATGGAAAAACCACTAAACGATGGGGCGTAACTCTCCAATAGATTCCACTGACCCCTAATCAAGGAACGCCCCTACAAAAGACTCCGGGGAGCGTTCTTGCTCAAAGAGGAAGGAGATTTGATCCTGCACTCTGTTTTTGCCAGCAGAATCCCCAAGACACAGGTAAGCTAGAGTTTTACCAGCACAGCTCACTTCAGATGTGCAGGATGTTTTTCTTACACTGATCCAAAGCACAGCTTGGCTGGTATAGCTGTGTCCAGGGGAGGGATGCTAAGCTCTGTTTCTTGTTGCAATAAAATACTGCTAGCATACAGGCATCCTCACTGCTTTCACCTCTGCTGGTTGCACTGCAAGGCTCATGAAAAAATTATCATGTACCTGAAAACCCAAGAGCTGGAATCCTGATATGTCAAAAGAATTTCACCTGTCATGAAAATAAATTTTGCCTTTCTGTAAAAAATTGTGAAAATCTCAGTCTTTAGAGCCCTGAATTAGAGAACACAAAACAAAAAATGCCCCAAAGATGTCCTGAAATTTTTCAGCCAGACTTATACTTTTGGTTGGTTGGTGGTTTTTTTGTTGGGTTTTTTGTTTGTTTGTTTGTTTGTTTTGGGGGGGGGGGTTTATTTTAGCCTGACTCTTAATTTTAAATGTCTGGCTAACTAATAACCTTTACTGGTCACAGAGTGTCAGGCTCAGCAAGGTTGGGCAAATTAGGACCAAAAAGTGAAATTATTTCAAATATATGCTGGGGAATAAGTAAAGATTTTCACGTGCCTAAGAACAGAGCACAATTGGTTTACACCACAGGTGGTTAATGCTTGGCCAATACATTGGTGCTTTTATTAATAGATCTTGCTTTTCTTTACAGATTTGCTACATGCCGTCGATCACACCACAACACGCGGCTCCACTTGGTGAACTACACTTAACTACACTTGTCCACATGCTTTTGCTACAGCCTGAGCTTGTTCCCTTTGGAGAAAAGAATTGAAAACCAGACCTATCTCCCTCTGAAGTCATTGACAAGACCGAGCACATAAGAGCAAATAAGTTAGAGAAATAAACATGCACATTCCAACTTCCCCAGAAGTTCAGAACAGTTCTACTGCCAGAGGCTGCCCAGACATGAGGGGCTGCTCACTTCAGTTCACAACAGCTTTAGGAGCCATATTTGGATATGAATTTGCTCCATGGTATATATTGTTTCATGATATATGCAAGGTTTGGATACTGCTTCCCTCTTGCATATTCTGGAATGTGAGACTCCTATTTATTTTAACAGTTGGTCTGGTTCTATGAGCCCCATACATGTTGCCTTTAATGACCTTAATGTCTCAGAAAATTTGCAAAATACAATACCTTTTAAAGGTTTCCTAACTAGAATTCTCTGTAAGTATGCAAACACTATGACTTCATAAATAAGTGATTCTTAAATAAGTGATTGTAGCCAAATACAGCAAAAAATATTTTTTTTAAAAAAAAAAAAAAGGACAGACTTTTGAGTGAAAGAAAGGATGTGGAAAAGGAAGAGGAGCAAATAAAGCTACATGCTGAAACTTATTAAACTGATGTTTCACACACTTTTAGCAATTTGGAAGAACAAACGCAATATTACATAAGAATCCTATCCCCAGATAGCACTTTAGAAGATTTACAAAGGGCTCTCTGAAAAGTATTTTTATTTAAGTGTTCATTGCAACATAAACTTTTCTTGAACATTGACAGCAGGAAGACAGGGATAAAACCAGGTTTTATAGAAAGTTCCCTCAAGGGCTCATCTTTCAAACAGAATCACAGCATACTTACTATTTTTTTAAAAGAAAAAAGCTCTCTAAGCATTGAAAGTGTTTTGTTTTGTTTTTCAGAATGGAAAGAGCAAAACAGCTAATGGGTTCTATCCTGCAGAGTCTTACCCCATGCATAAAGTGACTCCTGAGTAATTCCTCTGATGCCATTGTGCCTGTGGAGATGCAGGCAGTGGTGTGGGGGGGGAGTCACCACCTTGGTACCAGCATCCAGACACTAAGCACATACATGCTCCCCACAGACACTCCTCAAGCAAGGAAAGCTAAACCCCTGTGTTTGGAGGACAAGAAATCATAACTTTATTAAGGGCTCATGTTGCTGAAGCAGAACCAAACCCATTTCAAGATGGGAAGAGTACTACTTTTAATCTGTTTGAGCACGGCTTCCACATCAAAAGATGCATTAACGCTCTACAAAAAGCACTGGTACTGTAAACATCACCACAGTGAATGTCTCAACATCCCTTTCCTCACCAAACAGGAGAATAACAAGGAGAAAGCTCACAAATGTGTATGTGCTATTCATAGAAAGAAAAAGTAATCTGTGCCGTGATCTTTTGACTGAGCAACTTTAAAATGAAACAGGAAAGGAATACATTTACACATAGGAGAAAAAATCCTGAAAGCATCCTGGAAATGCAACATCATAGACACATTTGCACATGGGGGCACTGATCCGGTGGAGACCTTAAAGAGCTACCACAGAATGATTATTAATATTAAACTGCAAGAAGGTTTGACCCAAGCTCTAAAACACTCAGCAGGGAAGTTAATTATTCAAAGGATCAATCTCTTTTCTTATATTCTTGTATTGCCCCATTGGACTAGTCTATGCCAGATAAAGCATGAATTAGCAATGTATATAAAGAGAGCCCAAAAACCACTTGAACAGAAAAATAAGACAGGGAGAACTCTGCCCTAAAACTATTTCTGTCCTTCCCTTATTTCTTCTTTTGATGCTGACTCCTTTGGAGCAGGATCCTTATTTTTCCTTTGGGTTTTGATCAGTACCCATTACAATACGTCAAATGAAGCCCTCAGACGTTAACCACATTGCAAGAAGGAGTTTTTGGCCATGAAAACAAAGCCAACATAACTCCTAGGTTGCTGTCTTTAATCACAGCTTCTCTGCATGCGCTTTTTGTTTGTTTACTTCCCCGAGCTGCCTTCCAGAGAGCAGTAGTCAGCAAGATTTCAGCTGAACTATTTATACTAGGGAAGTGTGCAGGATTTGGTCCCTATTCTCACACACACACACAAAATGTCCTTCCATTTCTTGTGTTTCACTTATAATTTCTGCCTCTGTAATAAGCAAGTTCTTAACCCCAGGCTAGGGCACCTGGAGCAGATCTGTGTGCCTGTACAGAGCTCTCCATACAAAGTTCCTTTGAAGCCTGAGAGGCACCCACGTTATTTCCATATCTCCAGCTCTGACTCAGCAAAGCCGTTCGACATGTGCTTCAGCCTTACCGGACTTGGTGACTGAAGGAGGTACTGAAGTGCTGGGCTGAACATGATGAAGTGCGGGTCTCTGCCGAGGTGCCATCCCACCCTACAGCCCAGTGCTGCAGCCTCAGTTTCCCCATGCTGAAAGGAGTTAGTTAGTAACTACACTAACAGAATGATTTTAAAGATTCGTTTTCCACAGCATTTTGTTTATGTATACAAAAGTGGGAGAATTTTTTCCTCCAACGTCTCAGAAAATGTCATGATTTCTTAGAAAAAAAACAAACAAAAACAACAAAAGCAAAACCCATCTTTGTGCTGTACTGATCCATACTTTGTCTGCTGTCCAAAAGTTGACTAAAATTATGTACTATCAAATGCTGGGTATGTTACCAACAAACAATATCATTTCAAGCATAAACGGCACTGAAACTGTAATGTAGTATTTCTACTTGGACTAAGCTCCTAGTGATTGGATTGCTTTAAATTATGAGGTCAAATATTGGTGGAAGCAAACCCAGGAGACAAATCAATATTTTATTTTTTTTTAAGCTTTCTTATCTGAATTGAAGCAAAATTAATTTTAAAAATAATTAAATATATGTCTAAAAAAACAGACTTTAGCCAAATCATGCATGCCTTGGAACATTCAGCACAAATCAAACCTCAAGCAGAGATTTGAGGCCCGATTCTGCATCCCAGAAATTAATCAGAGTTTTGCAATAAATTTTGTTGATCATGGTCTAAAAAAAATCTCAGAGCAAATGGAGTGAAAAGAATAACAGCAGGTATTTGTTGAAAGAAAAAAAAAAGATTAAATAATAATATTAAAAATACCAATAATAAAACCCACAAACCTTGCAGGGAGCGGAGGGTCAGCTTTTCCAGCCACTAACCAGGAAGACCTGTGGTAGGCATATCTATATCTTTTATTGTCCACAGGAACTATATCCATTAACACAATGTACTTGGCTTCAGGATCCACTCCCGAGAAGGAAACTCTAATTGTAGGAAACATTCTCCTGAAATAAAGGCAAATCAGAAGATTACTAAGTGGATGGAGAAAAGAGAGTTCTGGAAAGCTGCTGAAAGTGAGAATTATATTTAAACTACCTGGAAAAAAAAAAAAAGAAAAAAGAAAAAGAAAAAAAAAGCGTCTATTGGTTCTGCTTCAGCATAAGTTAAATCTTGTGTATCCCTAATATGCACAGAAAGTGCCACTTAAAGTTTTTTGGGAAAAAAAAGGGTAAAATTGCAAACGGAAAAATGTACTCTTCCCTGTTTGTTAAAAGTACACAACGATTTGAAATATCCTTGTGCCTAGGGTACATGAATCCTTAAATACGAACTTTTTTTAACGTGATCCATACTAGCGCTAGGGAAATATTGCGGGAATTTTTTCCACTGACATTCTCACAGATTTTTGATGCCTGATCTGTGAAGCCTGACCACGATGTTTCCGAGATTAATTTTCAAAACTAAATTTCACTTTCCTCGTTTAATTTTTGTCAAAACGCAACTCAAAAAAGTAAGCTTTTCCAGTAGACCAGAAATTAAGTTAATTGACTCTAAACAGTTTAAAATTCGGAACTTCAAATTGCAGGTTTTCTACGTACTTTTAAAAATTTTTGTTTTCTTTTTTAAAACGCTAGTAGAGTTTAGCAGTTTGGGGGGGGGCAAGGAAATCGTCAAGGCATTACATTATTAACGAGTAACTTCGGGGATTGCAAACCCCGACGCAACATCTGGTTCCTCTGGACTGCATTTGGCTGACCTAAACCCCAAAAGCTGTTCTGAAGCAACACCATGTTTTGAGGCGACGAGGAAGCCTGGGATTCTTTTGCTCATATTTGCAACCGAAAGAAAAGGAAAACAAACCAAACCAAGCCCTAAGTGGATTTACTTGCCTACGACCCTGCTCCTTCACCAGCCCCGCAGTGAGGAGCTTTTAGCCACAGACCAAATTCTTAGGGAACCAACATTTCTGCCCAGCCGCCCTTCTCCCTCCTTAAGCCATCCATGCTGCTTTCCCGAAATAAAAACTGTGGAATTTTGGTTGTTTTTCCTTCCCTCTCTCCAGTAAAGTCACTTTTAGGAAGCTGCCCGGAGGAGACTCGGAGCTGCTCAGTCTTACCTCCCGGATTTGGTGATGATCATCTCGGTACCCAGTTCGTGAAACTTGTCCCACAGCTCTTTGGTCTCCAGGCTGCAGGAGATTTTGGCCATCTCCTCGCTGGGAATGATGGGGGTGGTGGGGATAAGTGGCTCGGTGCACAGGGACGAAGGGCTGCTGCTAAAATCCCCGTGAGGGTCCAGGCTGGATAAATCACTCAAAGGCTGGGCGCAAGAGGATTTCTCAACGAATTGTTCTGCAGGGTTTGGGGGAACAAAAAAAAAAAAAAAAAAAAAAAAAAAAAAAGAAAAAAGAAAAAAAGAGAAGAGAGAGGAGATTTAGCCAGGACGGGACGACCACAAGCAAAACCTATTTTTTAATTAAAAAAAAAAATTTTAAAGGCATTAGTGATTCAGCGGTCCCCCCTCTGATCTACTTCTTCGGCGTCAGCTCGTCTTTCGAGGGCTGGGCTGGTGATTTTCGGAGATGAGCTCCGGGAGGAGCCCGTTGCGGCTCCACTCTCTCCCCTAAACCTTCCTGGGAGAGCAGCGCGGTACCGGCCGCATCTCCGACAGCTACTCCCCGCTCCGCGGGGAGCGGAGGGCAGGGCGGACCCCTGGAAGGGTCACTAATTCTCATTAAAACTGGAGCTCTCGGCTCCGAGGGGCTGCTGAGGGCCCGGGTCACGGTGGGGGTTGCTCCTAACTTGCGCCGCTGGCAGCAGAACCGCGCAGGTTCCGCGCCCTCTGCGGGGAAGCGAGCTCCTAATAGTCACTGGAGGGCAAGCAGAAAGCTGGCTCTGCCCTACCTCCCAGCCCGTCTGCCGAGGACGAACACTCTCCGCCAGAGGAAACAGGCTCCGCAGGAGCTGCCGGCGGCTACGCAACCTGCGCGGGTGCGGTATCTGCCTCCTCCCTCGAATGGCTCCCGTCGGCGCTGCCTCCTGTCTGCAAACCCCGGGAGGTTTTGGGTGGCTTCAGCGACTCCCCTAGGAGGTTCAGCCGAAGGAGAACCGGGAGGGAGTGGCGCCCCGGGATGCGGCGGCGGATCCTTCCCGACGGAGGAAGGTCTCGCCGACATCTCCGGTTAGTAAAACCGAGTTACAGGCAGTCGTTCCCCTTCGGCCTCTAATTGAATGGCGTAGGGCAGCGAGTTAAAAAATAATTGAATAATTGAACGAGCTTTTTCAGGAAAGAAAAAAACCAAAACCAAAGCAAAAACCAAAGACTAGCGACGCTTAACATCAGACCGTTTAAATATCTCAAACGGGAGCATTACAACATTCCAGGCCTGCGTTATCACCAAGACCGAAAAATAAAAGTTTACAATGAATCCCTGGGCTACGTGAAATCTATCGAGCCAGTTGATAAGATGGAGCAGACGGCGAGAGAGCTGCTTCTGCTAAATTCTTATGCGATTTAAGCTAATCTTATCCATGGGTGCCCTGAAAGCTCAATACATGGTCCAGGATAAAACAGTTTGTTTCGGAGTTCCTGAATGAGTGGGTTCTCCTCTCCTTCTATGTCAGATATTCCACATAGCTATTTTTCTGGCATAAATGTTGGGGTTTGGTTTTGTTTGTTTGTTTGTTGGGGTTTTAAAATTATTTTCTTATTTTAATATTTTTTCTAGTTTTCTGCGAACTCTTGAGAACATGAAAGGACCACAAACAGCAGAAATTGAGGGGGAGGAGGGGAACATACTAATGTGTTTCAAAGGCCTTCGGGAATCTGAATGGAGGAGACAGAATAGAAGCGAAATATCTTACCCGAAAATTGCGAGGAATTATTGTAAAAATCCTGATCGATGTACAGTAAAACGGTCTCTATGAGCCCACATCGAGTAAAACAGCCTAGATGAGCCCACATCGAGTAAAACAGCCTAGATGAGCCCACATCGAGCAGTCGTGGAGCGAATGGATCTTCAGGTCTACATACAAGTTTTACTACTCCTTATAAGCCTGGGCACGGTACTGAAGAGTCTCTTATTTGAGTTCAAAACCACAGATGATTTGCAATAAATATTTGAGAGCTTCGTTTCATACCAGAGCGGAGAACTGCAGCTACCGTAGGGTGTGAGGTTATTCTAGGAATGGTGAAACTAGAGAAATAATCTGGGAAAATTCAGACTTTGGAAAATGGTTCATGCTATGAACAGCCGGTAGGTAATGAGGAGACTTAACTAGCTTTGTCATTGAGATTTTCCTTCTGCTAGGGAAAGCCAACGCAGGGGGAACCTTCCGCTGCTCTTACTCGGCTGCCACAGCTGAGCCTGAGCGGAGCGCGGACCGACTGACGGACGGACAAGAGCTCCGCACCCCACGGACACCGGCGGCCACCCCCGTTCTTACTCACCCAGAGGCTTGATGGTGCTCTCGGGGGACTCCTTGTCCTTGGAGCTACCGCTTGACATCAAGGCGGCGATGGAGAAGGCGTTGGCCCGGGAGGAGAGCTGTGGCTTGGCGGGGGGCGGCGTGTACTCCATGGCCAAACGGCGGAGAAGCGACTCGGCCGGGGCTGCCCGGGCGGGAGTACCGGGAGTAGCAGAACGTGGGTTACTGGGAAGAGCTCCGCGCCCGGGCGGGAGTACCAGAGGTTACCGGGAAGGGCTCCGTACCCGGGCGGGAGTACCAGAGATTACCGGGAAGAGCTCCGTGCCTGGGCGGGAGTACCAGGGGTTACCGGGAAGCGCTCTGTGCCCGGGCGCTGCGCGCTCCCCCGCCTTAACGCGGGGCCGTGGAGATCCTATCGGCCGGTGGCCAATCCGCGGCGGGACACGTCAAGGGCCCCGGGCCGGCCGCGGAAGAGGGGGCGGAGGCGGACAAGAGGAGGAGGATGATGAGAAGGAGGAGGAAGAAGAAAAAGAAGAAGAAGGGGAGGAGGAGGAGGGCTATGCCCGCCCGCGGGATGGGCAGGGGGCGTCTGACCCTCGGGCTTTCCCTGCCGCCGCCTCTCCTCCTTTCGGGCACCCCATTCCTGGTGCAACCCCAGCTCCTCTGAGCCACGTCGGCGTGGGGGGAGAGGCCACAGGGCAGGGGATGCTCCCAGGAAGGTCTCTAGGCTATTCACTCTGTCGAGACAAGAACCACTGGGAAGATGATTGAAAGAAGGAAAATAAATTGTTGGGTTTTTTCTTGAGCGTGCGTGTGTGGCGATTTTCTGTTTCGAATTCAAGGTTTAAAAAGCCACAACTTTAAAAGGTTTGTTTTCGTCGTTGTGTGTCTTCTGCTGGGACATTAAGCTTAATGGTGCACTTCGTTTTCCTGCACCGGATCCCAAATATTGTCATCCTAATCAGATGTCCTCGCCCCCCACCGCCTCCAGGTGAGATTCTTACTGGGTTCCAGTCCCAGCCGAGCCAGGGCGTGAGCCACCGGTCGCACAGTTTTCTTCAACTCCGTTTCACCGGCTCCACCAAACTAGATTGAACATTGATTAAGAACATAAGACAGAGAGAAAACCAGGACGGGCTGATGGTGTAAATGAACAGATTGTTTCAAGGCTCCTTTAAACATATCATGAAAACATCCTCCCATAAATAAAGAAGCTAGGATTTTGAACAAAATCCTTTAAATTTTATTTAAAATTTCAGCGGATTGAAAATATTAGCTTACTAAAACAACTCAAGAGGACTTGGAAAAAGTGTCACTAAAATTCCGATTTCTCAACATAGAACAGAATCCGAGAGACGTAGGCTTGTGTCAAAAGAAATATTGCTGGAAGAACTACCCCAGCTTAGGTACAACAGATTTGTGCCACTCCTGTCCCCGCTGAACTTGATTAACGGAGAAACAATTTTCCGGGTCACCCTTCACAGCCAGTGAGGTGAGCAACACGAAACAGTGCTTTATCGCTTTGAAATGAGCGAGAACCAACTGCAGGTTGCCATTTTGTTACCTGAATTTGCTAATAGATAGAATAGACTATATAACTATTCTATCGCGACCAGGACGCTTATTTAGAAGAGTCTGAAGCTTCTGGTAGCGGGATAAGAATTTCAGAGGGACCCCCAGCGGTGTAGGGGACCGGTATTGTCTAAGGGGTAAACTAGGGGATAGGAAGCAGAGGATGAGCCTGGCCAGCCGCCGTGGCCAGGCTGGAGACCCGGGGGCCCCGGACACCCTGCTCAGGGAGCCCGAAGACCTAACAACCTGCTCATGAAACATCATCGCCTCTTGCCACAGCGGAAACGAGACGAACGATTCTCCCAACATTAACTCTAAGGAAAAGAACAACCAACCAAACAGTCCTTGAGCCGCTTTAATCCGAAGGCCAGTTTTCCTTTTAACCCATTTTTTTAACCCTTTTAGCCCAGTTTTCTGCCCGGGTCAACCTCGCTCCTGGAGCCGCTCCCTGTGTGAGAGGACATGGGGTCACGGAGTCCTGCCCCTAGGTTAACTTGGCCCTACCTGGGAAGCAGAGTACGGCCTGCTTGAAAAAAAAAAAAAAAGACAAGGGAAGGTACAAATAGTCTGAAGAATTATTCTCTTCACTCTTCCTATGGAGGTAGCAGTGATGGGGATGCCTAACTCCCCTTTGGATTCCTACCTCCTTCGTGCGCGGCGCGAATAAGGATGATAAAAAAGCCAAGCTCCTGCCAAAGTAAGAGTAGAGCTGGAAAAAAAAGCCCAAACACACCAAGAAAAAACCCCTCAAACCCCAAACAACAACCAACCTCTCCGTTTTTCCTCTGCTTGTCTCCCACCCAGAGCAGTCAGGTCGTAACATACCTGTCCCTATAGCAGGGACTGCCCTCGCCGTCGCCGGCCCGTCGGGGCTCAGGGGAGGGGGGCGGCGGGTGCCGTATGCCGGTGAATATCGGTGCTGCCAGTGTCTGGCTGGAAAACACCGACACGGGGAGGATCAGCTCGGCTTGGGAGCCGCGACAACACCCGCATCCCTTTCTGCTGTTGACTGACCGCGAGATTTCCAGCCCTGCGGGGTGGCCGGTCCCTGCCTTCGGCTGAGGGAGAGGAACTCAGCCACGGCGGGGGAAGCGATACGCTGTGAGCGGAGCAGAGCGGGGCCGGGCGCGAAGTGGAGAGTTAGGGGGAGAGCGAGGCCGTGGCCGTGGAGCGGGGACGGTGCTGGAGATCGCTCCCTTGAAAGAGAGACGGGCCTTGGGGGTTTGCGTGTCCCTGATCGTACCTTGGAGATCGAATAGCAGGGTGGGAAGGAACCGGGGGCTTCGTTTTCTTTTATTTTAAGCGGCGTCCGACCCCTCGGGATGGCTCGGCTGTGCTCAGTTAAGCCATGCAATTTTTTTACTCTATTCCATGAGATTATTTTTTTTAGTTTTCCTCTCGCACCGCCTCCGATAAGGAAACGAGCCTTGTCTAGACGTCCAGAGCACCCCTTCCTCCCCCGTGGGCAATGAACGGGGCTCGGCTCCGGCTGCCTGGTCCTCGCTGTGGCTTCCTTTCCCCCGCCGAGGCCGAGCAGGGGAGTGGGACACGCAGGTCCAAGGACCAGAGTGGGGCAGGGGAGAGCACTCCAGGGGCTGTTCTGCCGGCCCTGCCCACGGCCCTCTCTGGGGATTGGGAGGGCTTTCAGGGATCGAGGGGTGTCGCGGACACACACCACTATCCCAGTGCTTTTGGTCCTCTACTTTTCCAGCCAAGAGGATGTAATATCCCCCTCGGACCCTTCCTGGGGGGTGCCGCCGGAGCAGCCGGTCCCCGCCGCTGTACCGACCCCGGTCCCGAGGGCAGAAAACCAACCCTGCTGCACCCGAACAGGATAGTTGCCTTGTATGAACCCGTTTCAATTAAATCCTTCTGTATTTCTTTATGTATCCGTGTATGAAGAACAAGCCATTTACACCGCAAACTTTGTTTTCTCTTTAGCAAATCCCTGCGTTTGTCGCTAGTGTCAGTCTGCTAAGGCAGAGCCATTTCATCAGGCTTCATTGTGGTTTTGAAATACTTTTTTAAAAACTATTTGTTTTTAAATATGTTTTTCCATCCTTCTGTGTGTAAAAAGCTCTTCACTGGATTGTGCTCTGGCAAAAAACAGCTTTCGGTAACTGCTGTAACAGCCTATCTCGTTGCGCTCGTTCGGTTACCAGCTTTAACTCGGATTAGATCGCAGTGCCACCGTCAGCTTTCAAAAGGTGACCTTGCAGCCCCCCTGCAAAACGTCTCTCTGATCCCTGAAAAGCCAAACGATGAACACCGCTTCCTCCCGGCCCTCCTCTCACCTAGCCAAAATTAACACAGGAAACGAGACACAAAGGACAGACATCCACTGGGATACCTTGGCATCCTGCCAGGCAGGAGGGGTGATCTCAGGTGTGCCTTTCCTCAGGTGACATGAACTACGACCCTGCGCGGCCGCGCAGCCCTGACACGATCAGGTTTTAAGCAACAGTTTCTCGCAGATACGGAGGAGACAGATATTTTTTAGTTGTTTTTTTTTTTTTCCCCCTCTCGCAGAAGCCCCCACGGAGCAGGGATAGGTCTATTTCCAGCTCCGCAGTGGCACCTGTGGGGCTGTGCCGCAACACCAGCTCCTGCTGCTCCTGTCCCGCCGACCACTGAGCCGAGTCGACAGCAGCCTCTCTCCCGGTGCCATAAACTGACATTTGCTTCCCATTCCTCGTCCTCCGTTAATTCCTTGTCTCCCCTCCGAAGCCCTCTTCTGTGCAGAGAGCAAGACCACCTACCCCCCCCCCCCCCTTTAATCAGAGGGGACTCTACAGGTGCGGAGCGCCGCTGCCGAGACCCTAACTCCACACTCCCATATTCCCATCCCGACCGCTTCTTGCCCGGCGCTGCAGGGAGATGCTGCCCGATCGCTGCCAGGTACCCGCGGTGTTGCTTTTGGCTTAAACTCATTCCCTCCTCGGCAGGGGAGGAATTTAAATATATATATATTCCCTTTGTAGGTGAAACTAGCTTGTCTTGAGTAAAGAATCGTGTTTTTTCGCTTGGGCAAGGTCTCAAGAGAGCCCGGTCACGTCTTGCGTGCACATCTCTACAAAATGATACAAGGCTCCCAGCTTCTCTCCTCTCCCACCTTACGCTATTATCATCTCGGCTTTCTGTTTTGTTGGTTTTGTTTTCTCCTCTGCTGCACATAATTGTATCTCTGTCTTCGCCGGCTTCACCCTCTCTGTACTCCCTCTGGTTTCGGAGCCACCCCCATCCTCATCGCTCTCCCTGCGGCAGGGACATTCCCCATCTCCTCCCTCACTTTCTTACCTTCCCGGAAAGACTCGAGCCAGCAAGGTACCCAGGTACCCGAGATCCAATTTCCCAACAAAAACATCTCAATGTCACCTACAGCGAGAAGGTGGCTTCTGGGAGCAAAATGCAAAACATTTTAAACCCATTAGGCATCTCCCAGATGCAAATCCAATGGTGGAAAGAGGAAGGCTCTATTAAGACCCGAGGGCTGACAATTAGATTATAGTCCAATTGCCAGCGGATAATGTGCTAAAAGCTTTCCCACTTAGTGTAACTCCTCACTGAAAATTATTCACACTTTGCAGGCTTCTGCACTCCTGAACGGGAGAGGTCTTTGTCCATAGAGAGTGCGAACGGCCTGGCATAGCTCAGCACGGACACACGGATAGACAGACATACAGACAAGGGCATCACGGAATACACCCATCCTGAACCAAAACCAGATAGCAAATCTGCTGCTGGTGCAAGTTTAGGAGTGCACGGACACACGCTACCAATGTGCAAGTATAGACCCATCCATAGACATATCAACATCCATTCAAATGTGGAAGACTGTATATACACATGTATATAGAGTGTGGATACCATACAATATAGACTGGAATACTCCAGCATTTTGTATTTTTATATTTATGTATTTTCCATTTAAACCTGAAGTTTACCCTAATTGAAGCAATTGCTTCTTTATTAAAAAAAAAAAAATAAATCTGAGTTTGGGTACTCTACTGATGGTTTTGGTTTTGTTTTTGGGAGGGTTTTTTTGTGTGTTTTTGATCTTTTTGGTTTAAAACCATCACTAAAAGCTGACAAAATTGTCACTAAGTTTTTGCACATCTAACACTCTGTAGCTGTCATTTGGAGCACCACCGAGCCGTGCAAGACTCTGCAAGTGATCATTTAGTTCAAGTATTGCAAAAGCTCTTTAGGTTTTAAGATTAGCTATCCAGAAAGCTTCAGTGAAGTCACAAAATTTTCTTTTTTTCCATCTGCCCATGCTGTGTCTGTGCCTGACAGGGGGAGGGAGGCTCCTGTCCTCCCCAGGGCTTGCCCAAGAGTGGGAGATTCCCCCCTCTCATCCCCCAGCAGGGATAGGCAGGGGATACTCCACGGTGACCAGCCAGCATCTCATACTGGACCAGAGAAGGGGGTCTAGTGCAAGTTTGAGCTCCCCATGGTGAAAAGCATCAGGGCCTTCCTGCCACCATGCAGAGTAGGACCTCAACCTTATTTCATATCACAAGTACCAGAGCTCTCTTTTTATTTTTTTTTTTAATTAGCATACAAATTTATCTTACTCATATTCTCAACATAATTTAATTGAAAACCAAACCAAAACAAGTCATCTCCACCAGCAGCCAGAACAGCCAAGATCCACAAACACACCATGCATCTGCAGTGACCAAGCACTAGCTTTGGATTTGGGGTTTAAAACAATAGTCAGCAGCGTTACAAAAAGCCACATGATCTTCAACACTCTACATTTATATATGTTTCATGCTCAGCTTCAAACCAAGATCCTTAAGAGCCCTTCCAACTGTTTTGCAGGGTTGGAGGAAGTATGCATTGAATTAAGTTGCAGGAATAAGCAGAAAGGCTGCATGTTGGAGGGATGGATAGGTTCAGAAAATCTCCTTCACAAGTCTTAAAAGTACCCATCAGGGAATACAAAATTTTCTATTTACAACCCAACTACTTTGTTGGAGGTGACTGCTTGCAAAAGGATCTGTTTGCTGGGTCTCTACACAAAAAACATTTTTGATTTCTTTACCCACTAAACATTTCAGAACACTCTTCAAAATTTTTATAAATCATAAAACATGACTTGCTTACTTAGCAGATAAGAATATTACTCAACATGAAAAATATATGTGTGTAGGTGTCTATATCTATGCACTTACATCTGCAGCACCATACACTTAAACTCTCCCAGTGACGCTTAGGTGTCTTTCATGACTTAATACAAGCAATCCACAATCTGCCATGGTACAAGATTTTCTGTAAACTGAAACCACTGTTTTGGACCAAAATTTTAGCGGAAAACAAGACTTTTGTGTTTCAGTGCTCATTTTAAAGATGTAGAACTGGATGTCAGTGATGTGGAAGCTGTTTGCTGGAGCACCTGAAAAATAACTTCTGGTTCAAGACTTTTTGAAGTCTCCCTGAAGTTGTCATGTCCTGACAGGCACGTATATATCTATTTGTCTGTCCCAGAGGCAGGACCAAGCTCATTCTTGACTTTCAGCTTGAAGACGGAAGTCAAGGTGCTGTTCCTGCCAGACTGCAAGATCACAATGGCTCCCTCTCCTTTGATCAGACATGATTGGTCCTTCTGAAATTTTGGGCTTACTGTTTCCAGGTAAGCTGTCCCTGCAATTGCTTATTGGTTGAAGTAAATCTTTTACTACTGAATGATGTGATTGTGCAGTGGGACTGCTTGGAAAATGTACCTGAGTGCCTGAAACAATTAAAAAAAAAATTATTATTATTTCTTACCTGTGACAGATATTTGAATTGAACCTGTTTTAATTTAATTTTCCTTCAGACCTTCTTGAATTTTTCCATATCTCATATTTAATCTTCCAAAAGTTATTTAACCGATCAGCACTTCTGAGTTTTATTAAGCAACTGGAATTTAAGTAGGGGGTTTTTTTGCTGTTTAATAGACTGTGTATTTAAAGGATAGCAATAACCAATATATTGACAAGTAAAAGTATTTAGAACAAATTCAGGTCAATAAAGGACTCTCAAGAAGAAATTTTTTTTTTTTTTAATTAGACTTTGCACAGGACTTAGTCTTAAGACGATCACATGCACATGATGAGAAAGGGCAGTTTTTTCCCTTGACTTTTGCAGGCCTTGGATTGGTAGGAGAATTTCAGAGTTGCCTGTAATGATGATATGAAAATAGGAATAGCGGGAAGTGTGGGGAAGGATAGAAACCTCAAGAACTAAGAAAAAACTTTTTCTGGCAAATGCTGAAACTTTCTTTTTTCTTTCTTTTTCTTTTTTTTTTTTTTTTTTAAATAGGATAGTCTCTAGTTTTGGGTCTCCAGTTAGAGTCTTGGGTGTTACTTACTTCATCCAGATTTATAGCTCCTCGATGCTTCTTTTGTTGTGTCCAAAGTTTTGTCCCAAAATATCCAAAGCTGAGGACCTAAAATTAGAGACTGCTTTTGAAACTGCTGACCTCTGCATATTTTCCCTTCTGTGAACATACAGCAGTAGGAATACGCCCAAAGACAACGAGTTTTGCTTTGAGGTAGAAAGAATTAAAAAAAGACTATCAGCCATTTTCCAACCCCTTCAGCAATGGATGCTTTTCCAGTTTTGCTTAGTGGTGCAGCTACGTTTTATGTCCCACCATCTCTCCTGGTAGATGTAAAAGAAAATGGTAGTTTGAAAAACAAAAGAAAAAAACTAGAAAATAAGGAGATAGAAGGTGAATGTTGAACAAAGATTATTTCATTTCTGGCCTGGTAAGCTTGGAAAGTGAGAAGAAACATCATGATTTACAGTTGTCCTAGATCATACAGAGCAGCTCGTCATAAAATATGTTATGTGACCTGCTAGCAGCGCTGCTGTCACCAAGAAACTGCTCCAACAGCCTTCTGCTGCCTAAAGCGTTATAGCCACGATGGGAGAGACCTCGCGCACATACAGGGTCACGCTGCCAGACCCATCAGGCACCGCAAATGGAGCTGCCAGATATTTCTGGCTTATTTCCACACTGTAAGGATGGTGGGAGAAGCATTCCCACTCTGTGGTAAAAGGCATCACTTTTGCTTATTGTAACAGTATGGGGAACAGGGTTGGATTGGGGGTGTTCTGGCATGAAAGGATTTAAAAAAAAATTTTTTTTTAAGCCTGCCATTTCAAAACTATTCAGCATTAGAGCTTGAAAAACATATTTCAGTACCAATAATATAGCACTGATTTATCTGGCAACAGCTAAGTTTGCAGAGGGGAAACTAAGCTTATTTGACATAACACGGTCGTAAATAACACTGGGAGAAAGCAATTCACAAGTTGGTGTAATTCTCGATGTACAATTTGCTGGAAGGCTGGCACTGAAAGGGTTTTCATTTCTGTGGTGTGAAGACAACTGTACAAGCTCAGGGATTCCTGCCTGGCTCATGCAGGTCCAGAGAAGCAACCAGCTTGCTTCTATTAGTTATATCAAAGAGAGGAAACCAATCAACCTGGAATTTGCACCATAAAATGTGGCTAAAAGCCAGGCAGGTTGCCATCAGCTTTCAGGTGATCAGAGGTGAAAATCTGGCCCCTTTAAAGTTAACAGTTCATTAGAGTGGATCAGAGAAGAACTTGAACCAATACTTCAGTTCAACCTTACCAAGCCTCTCAGGGAATTTTAAGCTTGTTTTACAGCATCAGTTGTTTTTCTCTAGTACAGTATTCATGGTCGATCTTAAAGCTTTCAGAAATAACAACTGTGGAAATGAAAAGACAAATCAATTAGGCTTCTGACTGACATAGAAATTAACATTTCCCTATGACAGACATGAGATTTGTGGTCAGCCTCTTTTCAGTGGTGCCCAGCAGCCAGAGAAGGGGCCACAGGCACAAACTGG
This sequence comes from Galbula dea, assembly GCA_013399015.1. NCBI lineage: Eukaryota > Metazoa > Chordata > Aves > Piciformes > Galbulidae > Galbula > Galbula dea. Next base: position 135,016 of record VWZX01000899.1, on the reverse strand, counting down.
AGGACAGGAAGTTCCACACAAAAATAAGAAAAACTTATTTTCCTTGAGGGTGACAAAGCACTGGAAAAGGCTGCCCAGAGAAATTGTGGAGACTTCCAAAATTCACCTAAACATGGCTAAATAAAGTGTTAGCCTCAAGCATTCTTGTAGGATAAAAAGCTGGTCTGTTTTTTTGAGATACGGGAAAAGTTTACAAAAAATTGACAAAATTGTGACGCTGTTACCTTGAAATGCAAATGAAGCAAACATAACTCCACTAGTAGAATTGTACCTCACTGTACATGTTGAATAATTAACAAATAAATATAATCGTGTGGCTTATAAGTCCAGTCCAGTGTGCTCATTTGTCCTCACATTAGGAAGGTAAATGGGACCTTTCTGAAGACCTCCAAGCAGAAGGGATTCCTCTTGTGCAAAGTCACCATCATGGGAGGAAGATAGCACACCTAACCCATGTTAGCCCTGCCTCTGTCTCTGATGAGGCTGAGGGCTTGGGAGCAGGAATTAGCCATTTTCACAGAATCACAGAATGTTAGGAGTTGGAAGGGACCTCGAAACATCGTCTAGTCCAACCCCCCTGCCACAGCAGGATTCCCTAGACCAGGTCACACAGAAATACATCCAGACAGGTCTTGAATATCTCCAGAGAAGAGACTTCACAACCTCTTTGGGCAGTCTGTTCCAGTCCTCTGGCACCTGAACTGGGAAAAAATTTTTTCTTGTATTCACATGGCACTACCTATGCTTCCATAGTGGCCCAATACAGCTGGATGCCACCACAGCATTGCTGCTGATTAGTAGCAAGACCAGTCCTGAGTTATGCTAGTAGTTGGTTAACTTGCTCGCCTTCACCCTTAGCTACAGCTGAGGTGTGATCTGGGCTAAGCCTAGCCCAGTTAAAAAGGTGACTTATTTTGCTTTCAGAGTAGCTTCTTAAATTTAGGGTTAAACAATTTCACTTTTTAAGAGATCTTTCTTTGATGAAGAGATTGATGAAAATCAGTCTGAAGCCACAGGCTAATTCCATCTATACATCAAGTCAGTGAAAAAAAAATTGTCCAGTAATAAATCTCTTTCATTAATGGAAATATTTTTCCATTAATGGGAATTACCATTTAAAATGTTAGAATAATATATTTTGTTTTAAAAACATTTTACATTGTCAACAAGTTAAGGATTTGACCAAGACCTTAGGCATCACACAAGTTAATGAGTGGGTTCTCTTTAAACGTCCACAGCACAGACCCTTTTTATACACCTAAATCTATGTTTCTTTTACAGAAACTCCTGTGCAAGCACTGCATACAGAACCTTGTCATCCATCTCTCCATTCCAAAGACAGCTGCCAAAGTACAGGATGAGAAATATTGTTTTAATTTATTTTTTTTTCCTAGCACCAGGAAGACTATGAGTGTTGGTGCTAAGACAAACCTTGCCTCTCAGATTTGAAGCACTTGGGTGTAAGTGATCCTGTTGAAAGTGATATTTACATTTATATAGTGCCCAAAATACTAAACCTGTTCACTGTTATTAGTGTGGATATCCTAAAAAGGCCTAGAATAAGTGAGAATTGAAAGGAAATTTCCCTTTAGACTACCAGAATAAATTTTATGGATTTATTAAGTGGATAGTAAAAGTGAGGCTGGCACTGCAAAAGAAAGACCATGGCATAGAGTAAGCTGTAGCAGCACAGAGGAGGAAGAAAGCCTGGATGTGATTTAGTGAGTACTCTGAAATAGGTATTTTATATCAACAAGGGAAAACCAAGGGTAATTCAGGTAAAATAGACATATCAAACACCTGGTGAGGGAAAGAAAATAAAGAGGAAAAGATTGAGAGAGAGATTTGGTGCTAAGCCCCAGGGGTGGAAATACTTGCTAGGAAAAAAGAGTGGGTTCACTGTGGCAAAAGTTTTACTAATAATAGCTTTGTTCTCAGGCAATGCCACATTTGCTCTTGATCAGTACAAGATGGTAAATAGAGCTCAAGACTAGAAACTACTAGTCTTGGACTCTAGTCCAGAATTTCCACTGCTCTGTGTTCCTGCTTTGCCCCAAACCCAGTGCAATGATACCAGCCTGCTGTATGAGAAGCTTTGGATTCTGCTTATTGAAAGCTGGTGTTAGTACTGCTTATAAAATATGGCATTTGGAAGGCAGTGTGATTTGTAAACTCTGCCTGATCTTTCAATAGAGTTTGGCATTGCTACTCACTGACAGCAAGTGGCTACAACAGTGGACATGGGAAGACCTATGGATGTTATCTGGACTTCTGTAAAGCCTTTGAAAATTTTTACACTGAGGATGGTGAAACACTGGCCCAGGTTGCCCAGAGAGCTGGTGGAAGCCCCATCCCTGAAAACATTCCATGTCAGGTTGAACAGGGCTCTGAGTAACCTAATCTGGTTAAAGATGTCCCTGCTCACTGCAGGGAGGTTAGACTAGATAATCTGCAAAAGTTGCTTCCAACACAAAATATTCTGTGATTCTATGATGACACTGTATTATTCAATTATGTTAGATTTCAGAGAGCTTTTAAGATATTTTTCTAAACAAAGCAACCAAGATTTGGACCCTTTCTTTCCTAAGTTCAGTTTCAAAGGGTTGTAAGCCTTTTGCACTGATGTGTTCCTAGGGACTGGGAAGAGCACTTCCATGTTTAACATGCACTTGGGTTTTCAGCAAAAGAAAAGCTGTATGAAATCTGTCACTTAATATTTGCAGCCTACAAGGTATCCTTTTCTTCAGTTTGACAGGGGAGATTATGCCCACAAATAAACATTCACAATAGTATATTTGGGCTCTTACCACTTGGCATCTGTCAAACAGCTTGCCATCAGCTTTCTAAAATTGACAGTTTCAGTAGATTTCTGCTAAATGTTGAAAAATAGTTTCATTGACCTCTTCTCTATTGAAGATTCAGCCAGCAGCTGAGGCAGCTGTCCAGTTTGCAGTATGATATAAGAGAAGAGGAATTAACCCAACAGCAATTGGATTTGGAAATGTCTTTAGAGAACCCACTGACTGCTGCAGGAAAGGGAGTATTACTTAGTTCTGCTGTCACTAAAATAGATGACATGTGCTAATCTACAGTGACGGATCCCTCTCTAATGTGTGACCTGAACACTGGAAGACTGAATGGGTACAGACTGCACTCACAAGCCCAACACAATGGTCAGCATTATTTTGCTGATCTTCTCCACTAAAATGTCAGTATATACAGTAGTGAATAACATATTAACCTTAGAATTTCTTGTCTGTCTCTAGATTATGCTCTTTTGCCTGAAAATTTGTCTGTTGTGCTTTCAGTGGTGGTGATGGTGGAATTACAGGAGCAGCATGCAATTGTCTGACTGACAGAGCTGTAGATGGTGGTAATGGGGACTGGAGAAGCAGATTCTGCAAAGAGAGGAGGGTTGCTAATGCATCCCTGTCTCCTACCCTTTTGTTCCTTCTGTTGGCACAATGCACGTTCTTAAAGCTGCATCACGCTGAAGGATGGAGAACCAGCTGGCAAGAGGGCAAGAGAGCTTTCACAGAAAATCAAGAGCCAAAAACGACTGACTAGTGAGTGCATCTAAAGCTTGTGAGATATGCATGGGCTAGAGAGGTTGGGAATGGAGGTTGTAAATGCAAAGAAAGGAAGGAAGGGTTAGTTCTTTTGATAACCATCTTTTCTCTTTCCTGTCTTTTTATATTTTTTAAGGAAAACCAACAGCAACAAAAACCCGTCACCACAACAATAAAAAACACAACAAAAACCCAAAGAATTTTCAGTTAATTCAAGCACTATTTAGGTTATCTGAATGCTATCTCCAGGCCTTTACACTGGCAGACTACAGTCCTTGACATCTGTACCTCACTTCGGTTCTCGTTTTCCTTTTATTTTTTTTTAAAGGACAGCAATTTTTACTGTGAAATGCCATCTCACCCTTAGAGCACATGAGTTTTCGAGGTAAAGCTGAAACATCATCACAGTCAACCCCAGATCCAGAGGAGTTAATAAACAGTGATTGTTCCACAAGGTTCTTCCTGTGGTGTGCCACCGGTTTATATTCTTAACCGGCTCTTTAGCTGGAGCTTTACTAACACCCAGAGTTACTGGTGAGTTTAGCTCACGGCAGGAACCACACCATACGTGGTCTAGCAAAGACAGGGTCATTTCAGCAGTTAAACATACTCTTGAACTGAGCTCTTGCTATCTTAAAATAACCTCTCCTCAGAGCCATAAATCAAAGGGAAAGAATTCCAATAAACACTTTTTGCAGCCAAACTAAGCATGAGTTATACTAATAGCCTGTCCATAACCCAGTCACCTTTTCTTTGTTGACTCATATGACTGACACCAGAAGCTGCTGTTCCTCACTAGGCTCTTAACTCGGGCAACATGCCCACTGCTTTTATCCCCAAGCCTCTGTTTATTAACAGGTAGTGGGGACATAAACCCTACTGATCATCATCTGTCTCCAGCAAAGAGGAGGCCTGACCAAAGCACTGGTACTGGTACTTTGAATCTCCTGGGGAGGAAGGAAGAGATGTGAGAGATGTAACAGAGCTGATGAAACTTGAGGACACTGATGCAGGCTTTTCCTGTGAAAGGAAAGACTTCATAGCTGGTTCTGCATATGGAACCCAGATTTTACAAAAGCTGGGTTCCCTTCTTCAGAAGGGACACAGAAACCAGATTTATTCTCTGTTCAGCAGACCTTATATTAACAAGGCACACTGATACTGAGTAGCTTTAGACTGGTCTAGGTGTGGTCCTGTTTGAAGGCTTATGGGGAAGCTCCTAACAAGCTTGATTAGCTATCCAAGTACCAGGGACTGGAAGAGGTTTAAATTAATATGTATGAGATAGTAGTACATGCAACACAGCCAAAGTTAATTTTACCCCCTCTGGTATAATCTGAATTTACCAAATGTATTTATTTTTTTAAGAGAAGCTGATGTCAAATTAAGCAATTTCACAAAATTATGTAATCACAGCAAGGAAAACTGCCAAATCTCATAAAACTCTGTGTTTGGAAACAAAACTACTTCCTAGGCTTGAGGAACAAATCCACTAATCCATCTATCCCATACTGGCTATACCAAGGACTAGACCTATGATGCAATGAAGCAGACAGTACATGCAAATTTAGGTACAATTTCTCAAGAACATGTATTGAAGGGGACATAAAAAAATAAATATTTTGCATAAAGTAGCAGAATTTATGGAGACTGCTCACCCGTTATTTTATGTCTTATGATAAAGTTTGCTAATTATCTAACATGAAAGAGAAGCAAGTCATGCTGTAACTCTTCCATCAGTGGAGGCAAAAAGAAAACCTGTATTAAGTTGTCTATATCCACAAAATCAGCATACATTTAATATCGTTGACAGCCTGTCCTTATTGGCCAAGTAGTTTATAAGTTTTATAGGAGGAGAGGTAGGATGGAGAGACAGAACTGTTTCAGCCTTGTTTCCTTAAGGAAGCCGATATTAAGAAAACAGGCAATAAGATTAGTTTTCCTCATGGTAATTTCACAACAAGGAAGTGTATCTGTTTTATGTTATATAAACCAAGAGTGCTTCAGTGTCAAAATACTTTGAAAGAGACATTCAGATATCTTGCAAACTGCCCATGTGCTCAGTTGAAGATGTTGAAGACAAAGGTCCTTCAGGTGACTCATTACCTGACACCTCCCTCAATTAAGAGACACTGAAAGCAAATTGCATAGTGTCTGCATCAGGCAGCAGGAAGAAACAAAAAAATAAGACCCCCTTGGGCAGGCCAAGGAGAGAAATTCTGATTGTTACTTCCCCACTGCTTCATATCCTACACTTCTGGCGAGGAACAGGCAACATTAATAAGGTAAGATCACAGGACATCAGGAGCTTTCTCTGCTTTTTGCAGCTTGACCAGCATCTGGTTAAAAAAAAAAAAAAAAAGAAATACAGTAGAAGTGGGAATATTTTGCCCTTGGCAGGAGTGAAGAAACCCATATAACTTATCTAATATGTCAGCAGATTGTTAGCAGCAGACGGTGACCCCTGTTGGGTGGGTACTGCATCTATGCAGAAGTATAATGGGACAGAGAAGAACATAATGAGAACCAGGCTGAGCTGCAGCATGGCTCACATGGAGAAAGGTTTTCTTGGAATCACTGCAATGTGTCAAGGAAGTGGAGTCTTTTGTGAGTCAGCAGCAGCAGTATTGCTAGCGTTCCCTCAGAGGGACACTGCTGAAATGGCTAACAGACCTGAACCAGAGCTGTAAAGGATGAAAAAGACACTTATTTCATCTGAAACCTTCCTATGAGGGTGATGGCGAGGTTCAATTTGCTCTCTAGTTTCAAATGGAGCTTTAGAGCATTGGGGAACTGAATATGCTGTTTCCTTTCCCCTTTACAGAAGTCCTCAGAGCTTTGCAGAGCAGCAAATGCTGCAATACACTGAGTAAGTGGAGTGACCAGAAAAGTAAAGATGGTTATGGACAATAAGTCTGTTAATAAAAACAGTGTTTGCAGGGCTGGAGGAGCTGCAGAAAAAACACAAGTTCACCATCATATGACACATCCTTGACATGTAACAGACTACTGTCCCACTGTTCTCTTCTACCCCCTCAATTATTGCCTCTATCAAAATACAGGAAAGACTTGATACCTTGACCATTTCGCTACATTTGTGCTCAGGAGATTTTGGCAGTGTTCATTAATGAACTCTGTGCCCAAGCCTGTGCAGTCCATTTCATTACTGAAGTGCCAGCTAGTAGAAGCAGCATAAAGAAAAGAAGATCAGAGCTGTAATTTGAAGAGATACTGGGTACTGTTCATACTTTCTCCACCAGCATAGAAAGGCAACAGAGGGCAATGTAAAATTGTAAAATTTCAGGGCAATGTATAAACAATTATTCATTTAATGACTCATTAATGCAGATTCAGAGAGATGATGTTGGTATTAACCAGCTCACAACACTGAACTCTGCTGGAAGCAAGTGTAAGCTTTATGGTTGAGCAATAGCATTAGTCAAGTATTCATATAACAAAGGTAACAGGTTGAATATCATTCATAAGTCACGAATATTTGTCTGATGAAATAACTTGTAAAGCACACTACCTTATTATTTGTACAGATAGGTGTTTGCTTTGTCTTAATTCTGTGAGTTTCTTCCTTATGTGTGAGCATAACAAATATGTATCACCAGGACTGACTAACACAGAACCTGATGGTGTTCTGCTAAGTATATGCAAACTATGAATAGTACTGTGCCTTCCAGAAAGCAGCCATGCAAAAGTAGGAAGGGATGCCCAAAAAGTCCATGAGAGTACAAATTTTTGTTTCCAGTGCACTCAGAATACAGTGAAATTCTGCTGAACTTGGATAACACAGGTGGTCATTGGAACCTGCAGAATACTGTAGCTGTTGATTCTCTTCCCTTTCTCAGGAGCTGAAGAGAGATCTGTGGGGAAGTGTTTTGTTTGTTTTTCTTAAAAGCAGCTGTCTGTGCTCTCCAGGTAAGCTGCAAAAGCCAGAGGAGAAGGCTGGCAGCCTGCAAGAACACACCGCATCAAGGACAAGGGAAGATTACAAAAAGGAACTCTAGCAAAACAGCTACATTATCCCACAGTACTCTTCAGAGAAAGTGTGCCACCAAGTGTCTATTCAAACAGCAGCTGCTAAAAGCACCAAGCATCTGATTTCTGTTAATTAATGCATGGACAATCTGCATGAAGGAAGCAGAGCATCTCTCTAGCACTGAGAGATGCAGCTTGCCACTGGCAAGCGCATGCTGTTGCTTCTGTATCACTTTGTATAGATAGACAGATACAGATATCACTCAGAAGAACCAGTCTTTTTTTCCTCTGTCTCTGGTATGAGGGGAAACAGCTCAGTTCTAGCTCAGAACTTTGGCTACAGAATGAAATGGAAAAAGAAAAAAAAAGAATCAAGCCCAATCTAGGCTATGATCTGTACAGAAACCAGTGCTGAGGGACTTGTCACAACACATCACCATCAAGAAGACCCAGAAAATGCACTGATAAAACTGTGGCAGTGGTAGGGTGGTTTTTGAGGGTTTTTTATTTATTATTTGTTTCTTTACTTGTTATATGCATGCAGCCCCTATGCAGATGTTTCTTTATCTCCATGCAAAAGCCTGTTATATCCAACTAGTTTATTCCTTTTTCCTTCCAGAAGTAATCCATGCCAGTATAAAACATACCTTATGTTCCAGAACAAAATGAGAATTCAGAATTGTTAGCATGCCATATACATTCTGCAGCCCACATCAGAAGAGTTCTAGGACACTTTTAAAGTAGCTTTCTTTTTTTTCCATCTAATTTGCTTTACTTCCAAAGTAAATTCAACAAAATCAGATTAAGAACTTTTAAACTCAGACTTAGAAGTTTGACTTGGGAATTTAAATGGAATTTAATCATAAAATACACACTTTTAGTTAATTTGAATTGTTTTTTCTGTGTCCCTGTATAGACAAGCTGTTAGACTGAATGGGCTTTAGCCTTCTTCATTCACAAAGTAAATGCAACAGGATCTTAGTTTCAGCTCAAGCTGTTAGCCGCTGTGCAGACACCATAGCAAAATTAAAATTAATCAAAAAGTTTTACTGCTACTTATTTTGTCCTGCAGATTGTAGGAGATAAATGCATGTTTTGGTTCATAAAGCAAATGAAAGGAGGGGGAAAAAAAAAAAAAGTCAGACACACAGAATCTCTGAACCAGCACAATTCTCAGAGATTAGAAGACTGTCATTCACCTTTCATCTCTCATTTTTCCCCTTGCTCATTTTTCCATCTAAACAAGAAGTGTTATTAAATCAAGAAGATTAGCAACAAGATCAATGACATTCTTTTCCCCCCATGTTTTACAAGGAAAGGAACATCCTACAATGACTTGTAAAGCACATGGTCATAAGCACTCTGCAACTGTGGATACTGGTGTGCAACTAGATGTTGCAGCTAAGCCTCCCGTTGCTTAAACAAGTGATTCAGTCAGGGCTACCTGTTCTCAACCTAATTTCAGTATTATGTTCGGGAGAGAAGTCTCTTTGTACCAGATCTGACAGGCATGTGTTCCCGAGGAAGTGGAGGGGAAGCCCTCCGTTCATATGACTAATTAGACAGGCTTCACGCTGGGTTGCTCTTTTTTGATGCTGATCCCTGTACTAATTGTCAGGTTGTTCCTTGGGAAAGCAAGGTTGAGTTCAAATGCTCCAAGCCTTGTTCCCCCTTAGCTTTCCTGACCTTAACCTGATACGAATTGACAGGGAACAGACTGGGAAAGAGAGCGCAGTTCATTCCACTTCCAGACAGCACATTTTGGAATCTTGGACAAAAAAAGAAGCAGGAGCACAATTAAAAAAGAGCATTTGGATAAAACGGGCAGTCATACCCCTGGAGCAACAGCATGGAGAGCTGGAGGAGGAAAAGGCAGCATGATCAATAAGCAGTCCCTTCTAGTTGAGATTCTGCTGCTCTCTTAGGAAAGTGTAGATGGTTTAATTTTTAACCAGATCTCTGAACAGATTTTTTGTCCTGTTTTTGTTCTGGTTAGATCTGCAACAATTTAAGATCAAGCTACCACAGCCAGGCTCACTTCCTACCAGCTGCTTTTTTCTTTTTGCTGAGGCTGTTTTAGCTCTGGTCAGGCTTTCATGGCAGGGGGTGGGGGGCGGGTGGAAGAAAGGGGGAGTATTTAATCAAATCTGACATTCAGGAGCTCAATCCTGCAAGGTACTGAGCTCATTGACCTCAGTCCAGCAAAACAATATACATAGGACTTCAAAGGGGATACTCACATGCTTAAAGTTAAGCAGATGTCTAAGTGGTGCATTGGATTTGGGCCAGAGAAAGCTGGGCCTTCCAAAAAGCTAAGGCACTTCAGTGTGCTCAGGTCTTCAAACTGCTACCTTTGTCGGCTCAGCTCCCAGTGTAGCTCCAGAGCAGGTGTTATAGCTGTAGCAGGGTCTGAGATGAAAGGGGCCCAAGGCCGGGCTGCAAAGCCTGGAGAAAACTGACAGTTTCCTGGGTAGTAGTCCCCATTCCATTCCTTGCAAAATAAATGCTCTCTTAGGCTATTTCTGATTTATCATGAAATGAGGCAGCCAAATGCTCCATTCCCTTTTAAAGTCCTAAAATTCTAATTTACAATCAAAGCATAGCAACTCTGCAAAAGAAGGAAGATTGATTTTATCAGGTGGGCTTTCCTCCCTTTTCTTTCTGATGCTTTCAATTTTAGTAGAATAGTTCAGGAATTCAAAGCCGCAGCTTTCTGCTTTCAGGGGAACACAGTGTGAAAATCACGGTGTGCATATGAACATCCTCAGAACCTGCCTTGAAAAAGCTGGTGTTGTGCAACTTCAACTAACAGACTTTCCTCCACACTGTGCATAGACATCTTGGGGAAACAGGAGATATGTCAGCAAAGTGAGGACTCTCTTGGTCCAATTTCAGACACTGTGGTCTCAGGAGGACTTGGTTTATTTATCCTATTGTGTCTATTCAACTGTCCCATGTGTCTTGCAGGTAAAGAGCAAACAAGACCTGACTCTGTGATGTTAATAGCAAGATGAAAAGAAAACCCAAGTAATGATACCTAGTAGAAATCTCTGTGGGATGTCTACTGGACAAAGTAGTGATTATCATCTGGTCAGTTCCTTTTGTCCAACATGCTGCTCAGTAGAATTTGGACAACAAGAATATTTTTTCTGCACATAGCATAGACAATATTTCTGTCAGCTTTGTGCACAGAAGTATAAGCAAGCAGGAAGGATACCAATAAATTAATTCTTCTGAATTTCAACTGGCTGTAGAAGAGCTAAATAATTATTGAAGACCTATGAAATTCCAGCCTCTGAAATGTCTTTGAGATATGCTAAAAACATATACTAATCAGTCCAGTGTGTTAAACCTCAGCTTTCTGATAAAAGTCACTACTAGGTTACAAGGGTTTCAGGACTTCACACAGCACTGAAAGTGATTTTCAAACTGTTATTCAAGATATGATATTTAAAAAATTTTCTGCTTAGTATATATGCTTCCTTTTCTGGTGAGACTGTCCAAGTAAGGAAGACAGAGAGTGCATTCCATGAACAGCTGGGAGAAGCCAGAGGAAGGAGAGAGATCCCAGACAAGCAAAGCACTGTCATAGGTCCAAACCAATTTAAAAATCTATGACATAGGTAGAGCAAATGTATGTTAGAAACAACAACAACAAAAAACCCACACCCAAATAAAAAAGCCCAGCCAAGAACAAACCTTTCTTAACACTTTTCTAGAGCATCTCAAAAGAGTTTTTTCATTGATAGCTCAATAGAAAAATGTAATCTCAGTCTTTCAACTTGTGGAGGTTCAAGGAAATCGCAGATTCTTTCAAATTTGCTAAAAGCATATATATAAAGAGCTGCCATATGACAGACCATGCAATCATTCTTCTGCTACCATCTCTAGCTCTCCTGTGGATAATTGTCTGGTCTGGAACAAAAGTACAGCACAAGTGAAAATTCACCTCAGGTGCCTTTCACTCACGACACTGGAAGTAACAAAACTTCCTTGCTTTCATACTTTGGCAGCACAAAGTTTCTATTTTAGCATACTGGCAGTGAACCAGCTTCTCTGTAACTGACTACATGTGCAGTAGGCTCTATTTTCATTTAAATGATGGGTTTTCAACCTTCCATGGTCTAGACATGGTCTAAATAGGAGAATATTTTCTCATCAACACCTTCCTCCACATTCACATCAAGCACAGACTTGCAAAAGACTTTCCTGCAGAACTTTATCAATAGACCATAACAGTATATATTTCAGAAAAGTCCTTTAAAAAATAACAGGAATGTAAGAGAGAGGTCACAAAGTGTCATGCCCAATGTACCCATTCTCTCTGAACATACAGTCTTTCAAAACCAAAGCAGCAGGCTCCTCTGTTCAGCCATGACATCTGTCCCTGCATGTCCTCAAGAAGTGCTTGCTAACAAAGGAGAATGCTAGAAGGCACTGTGCTACATCAAGTTTGCACTCAGATCAAAGACCTTATTCCAAAACTCGACATAGGGAGCCCTTATGAAGCCCTGAATCAGATGTTACGTCTTTGCTTTTCAACATTTTCTTTTAAATACTAAAAAATGGCTTTTCTTAGATTTCTGAAGCTGTTTTAAGAGTTGCTGGTAATCTGTTACCCATCTGTGAAAGGTCCCATTACTTACATCCTACTCCCATGTATTTGGATAACGTTCCAACAACGTCTGGAGTAGTACAGCTAACTTGAGTGCAGCCCCAACAGTGCAGTTGGGAAAACTGTTGCATCACATGATCAGAAACACAGACGCAAAAAGATAAGAGAACTGGATGCTCATATTCTCCTGTCCCAGAGTTCCTACAGCTATAGTAACAACTCTGTGTAGCAGAGTTCAAAACAACAGTTCAAAACCAACAGAGTATAGGTGGCATGGTTCTTTCCACCCTCCCTTCTCCTCCTTCTTTCACATACATGAAACAAAATGCAAGGTGAAATAAAGGACCATTACAACACAGCTTTGAGAAGAACCGTTTAGGTCCCATCATTAGGGTTACAACAGAACACAAAAAACAGTCAAGGCTCCCTGGAGATCATTGTGGAAGGAATCTATTTCAGCATCATGCATGTGCTATGTAGACCATGTAAACCACAAAAGAACAGCAGGGTATCTTTGCTGCACTTCAAGGTCACTTGCAAATGTCTATTGAAATAAGTCTCATGAAAATAGTGCTCTTGATATTGCAAAGGTCATTGGCCCCATGCTTGATTTGCCGACATAACAATCATTATTCCACAACAACAAGCTTAGCCACAACAATGGGGACAGAGTATTGGGGCAGTAAAGTCTCCAACATGCAATTTTCAACCTCAGCTTTCCTATTCACAGTGGAACCAGCAGTGTGTGTGGCATGCCCTCTGACTGATGTACAAGGTCACTGAAAGTAAAAGTGGAGCAGTTGGTGAAATAAAAGTTTAGACTAAACAGTGGGTGATATTGTCGGGACTTGACCATGTGAAGGAAGCTTTCATCACCAGATTACATTTTACCAGATGTTCATGAGTACACACACCCAAACTCACAATCTCTTGTCTATTGGGAGGAAACTCACACCATTTTTTCTTTGTTCATCAGAATAGGGTCCTATTTGGGATAGGTTTGTAGGAATATTTCAACATATAACAGCTCCCATTGTAGACAGTTGGGAGTGAATACTTGAAAACCTAGTCACTAGATATAATCCTGTGGGGGAAAGAGGGCGAGACTAGGAGAGCTCACCAAACACAGTGTTACCAACAATCTTATTCAAAAGTTGCCACAGTACAATATGGGCAAGGTGAGGAAAGGGAACAAGGAGGATTGAAAGGACATTGGGTTGGATGGTGATGAAAGGTTGTAGTTCTGAGGGAAGGAACAGAAAACTCTGGGTGATAAAAGTTTAAGAATGGGGAAGGAGCTTGAAGAATGTGAGGGATATGCTGGAAAAGTGTCAGAGAACTTAGAAGCACTGGGGGTGCTTGAACTGTAGAACAGGAGATTTGAGAAGTGGAAGATTATGATTTCCCATCACCTGGTTTCTCACAGTAAATCAGGAGGAGATGGGATTATTATGATTTAGGTCACTTCAAAATAGTGTAAAAGCAGTGAGTAGACCCTTGGTATGTGAATCTCTCCAAGGAAAATTTCCTAAAAGTTAACATTCCTTTTAACAGAAGGATCTTCATGCAATTTTGACTATTTTCTGTTAAGGAATATTGAATTAATGTTGTCCCAGGACAAGAAATTAAGCACGAGCCAGCAGTGTGCTCTTTGTGGCCAAGAAGGCCAGTGATATCCTGGGATGCATTAAGAAAAGTGTCACCACTAAATCATATCCCTGGGCACCACATCTATTCTCTTATTTTTAAAAAACTGAATACAAAAATAGGTTTCAGAAAAGAAGAGCACAGCATCAACAGAAAACTGAGTAAAATAACAACAATGTTACTGGGGACAAACCAGAAAATTTAACTGAAAAACTGTGTGGTTATAACTTGAGTTTGAGTACCTATAAGGACAGGTAAAATTAAGTCCTTAAAAGTACTCATCAGAGATCAATCAAAACAGTTTTCTTCAATAAAGCAGGATTTTAAAATAATATTCAAGAGTAGCTGTGCCTAAAAGCAGTGGATGTCACAGCAAAAACAAGTGTGAGATAGTATGTGCTACTCATAAAACAATCCAAGAGGCACCTGATGAAATTAGCCAGCCACAGCCTTGGAAGTAAAAGAAGGGATGTACTTCTCCATACAAACATTTAAATTCTGGGATTTATTGCCAGAGAAGGCTATGAAGACCAGGATTATAAAAAGAGGTTCAGGGAAGAATTAGGCAAATCTGTAGAGCATAAATCCATCAGTGCATATTCAAGAAGCAATGGTCCTTAAATCACTAATATTTTCAAGTTAGTAAATTATGCCAGAAAAAGGATCCTTCTCTGTTTGTCCAGCTGCCTTGCAGCAGAACAGTTAACAAAGTATATGGATGTCTGCTCTGGGTCACCATAACAGTACTTACACTCATGGGATTAAAAAACAAAATTATATCCCTTATTCATTAATATTTTCCATTTCTTTATCCCAATCTAGCTGTTTAAACACCATGCTATAAAACCTGTAAATAGTGTCCCACTGCCTATGTTAATAATTACTACATGTATGAAAACCAGGTACAAAACCGATGGTAAGAAAAGCCATAATCCGTCTTTAAAACTAGGCACAGGGTATAATTCTGCAGCACTTAGTCACAGTCCTTTAGAGCCTGTTTTTCACATTTTTTTATACTCTAGTTTTAAAATAATTTAATCTTAAGAGTAGTTTTATGTTTTAATTTTAAATTAAGAATTATCAACTAAAAAACAAACACCAGACCAAGACCAAAGAGAAATTTATTTTTAAGACTATCTTCAGCAGCGTTTCCTTCACCAAAAAACATACCCCAAGAGAAGACACAGAGAAAGAATTCTGGGGATGAGTAGACTGAAACAGACCCACAGTCTGACTAGAAAGCACAGACACCTCAAATGGTGGATAATTTTATCACTGAAATACAACTAAAGCTCTAACTCTGAAGCCTAGAAAACAGATTATTTTTCCAGTTAATGACAGTTCTTTCCTAAACCTCCATAGGAGACTATGTAATAACATACAGCATTGACATGAGTTTTAACCAACGTTTCTTGGGAGCACCAGACAGGCTGTTAACCACAGCTGGAGAAACTATAATCTCACTACTTGCAAGCACCTCTTGTGATAAAAGGACAGTTTCAGAAAGGGAGAACCACTACAGTACCAGCTTGGAAAAAACAACATAGCAAGGAAGGGTTACCTGCATATCCTTGAAGATGCTCTGTGTTGGGGCAGTACCTGCATGCTAGTGCCTGTTACATACAAGAAGCATGAATGTAGAAGCAGATGATTGCAGGGAAATTAGATATTTCACAGAGCTAGTAGAGCTTCATTCCCACCCCCTTCCCTGTTATTCCAGGAATCTACTTGCTTCTCCATTCACCAGCACAATCTCCAACAAACAAGTGTTGGTTTTCCAAGGCCCTCTTCTCTTTGATACCACTAACCCTACAAACAATTCAGATGTTTCACAGGCCACAGACCTCCAGAGGAGCAGAAGAGTCTTCTCACTCACTCACTCCGCTCATCAGGAAGTAGTCACATTACTCAATTTGCTTTACTCTTCCCTGCTGGTTTTAGCTAGGCCAACACCTACCCAAGAGTACCTAGAAAGAAACCAGGAGCACCTGAGAGCTCTAAGCAAGTTCCTCACCCTGCATGCACTCTCCTATGTGAGGAGGTGTGCCTTTGTATAGAGGTAAGGTAGCTCCACATCTCATGGAGGGATGCTAAGTACTGATTGTAAGCTCTATAGAGGTGCTATTTGTGAATGGTGGCAGACAGCTTTACCACATGTGGTGCTCACATCTTGGTAGAGATGGAGGCTGTGTTTCTCATAGCTTTCCTGGTGTCTTAGGGGGTTTCTGTGAAGTTATCACGTATAATGACCAGTGGCCTAAGTCCTGGGTATTTTTTCTGTCTGAGCATAGCTCAGTGAAACTGCCCAGGACACTTCAATAAACATTAATAGCTGTGCCCTCAAGCTTCACGTTTCAGGAGTTAAACATCCCCAGAGATAAGAAGCTATTTAGTAATCTCCACAAACAATGAGTTTATATAACCCAACATGCTACATGACACCTTCTTAGCAACCAGTTCAGCATCAGCTGTTCTCACTTCATTAAATTAAAGCTTTTTAAAGGCCTGTCTAGCACTGGCTAAGAAAGGTATTTCTCATTCTGTCCACCCTATGCTTCCTGAGATTTTTTTGTGGTTTTGTGTTTTAACAAAAGGTCTCCACAAATAATATCAGTACATTGCTGAAAGAAAACCAAACAAACCTTGAGAAATTATAATGCCCATAGAACTGAACTACCCAAAATATCACACATCAGCATCCAATACCCTGAAACGATATTTTCAACCTAGATACTTTTTTTTTGCAGTAGTTGGTTTTATTACGCCACCACCTCTAGAGCAGCACATCAAGCAGCAGACTTTTTAATTCAAATTTGATCAGCATTTGGGGTGAGACAAGTACATTAGAAGATTAGGCACACCCCTCAGTGGGGCCAAGAGGGATGCACTCCTCTCCATCCATGCATCAACTGCCCATTTTTTTTAAGACAGACTTTTAGAGAGAGAAATAAGGAATTTTAGAGAAAAACAAAATCAAGGCCTTAATGAACTGACAATGATTTTGTCCTTTATGGTAAACAAGTTCTTCTATTCTCTCAGAGCAGGATCCAAAACCTGCTGAAGGTTACAGAGCCTCCTTATTGATTTAAATGAGCTTTGGATCTCTAATTCTCTCCTCACAGTTTTATCTTATTTCTAGGAGGCCAGATGCTGGGTCCATATCTGCTCACATCTATATTTTGCTAATGGAGCTCAGGTTTCCATAGAAAGAAATGTAACCAAGTTCCCCTAATACCTATTGCTGGGTGACTCTAAAAAAGAGACTTAGTCCATCCTGTGGTGAAGAGATAAGAATCATGCTTTAAACCAACCTACTTTAGATGAAATTAAATAGCTGTCAGTGTTAATTGAGGACGCTTGTCCATGGAACCATCAAAATCTGACTTCATTTCTTTCTTTTAAAAGAGTTGCACTTATTTCACCTCTCCAAATTGTGAGGCAAGGGTGAACTCCCAGGAAACTGAGGACATAGACATAAGTGCAAACTGCTTTTAGGGAGAGAGGGAATCTTCTCTTAAGTTTCTGTATTATCTATGTTTCACTCACCCTTAGATAAAATGACAAATAATGTATACTTGGCCCTTTAAATAGTAACTTTTGTGATTGGTGAGGAATTTTACCTGTGCCATGTCATACCCAAATTAAAAAAAGACAATTATAGATAGAGTCTGACAAAGAAATGTTGCCTTTGAGTGCCTTATACCACAAATGATCTCATATATGTGACATGACATTTAACATGCAGGACACCAGCCTGGGCTGAAGCAGGATCAGAGAGCAGGAAAAGGACTGTTCTGTGGTTTTATCTATAGGTGGTATTACAGACCACTGTATTCTTTGATGTCTTTTCTTTAAAACATCATAAAGATTAATAGAGAAATAAATCCAAATGAAACAAATATGGGGGGAAAAACCAGTTTTTTATCCTTTATCAGACCAACAAATGTAAGTGGAAGAAATTACCAGTTTTTGGGTTAATTTGTTCAGACAAGCCACAAGCTACCGTCTCTGTCTATAAGAACAAAGAATGTGCAAGCATCTCTAGCATTTCAGAAAGGCATTTTCCCTTTAGTCATGTCAAAGTAATTCCTAAATTACCTCTTTTGAATATGTGTACCAGTAAAACTTCATCACTCAACCCTTTGCAAGAAGCTATCCAGAAAGTGCCTAGCATGGCATGATACAATTCACAGAAAGAAACACACAAAAGCATAAAATCTCTCTTTTTGCACTCACTCTCTGTGTCTAACCAAAGCTGCAGAGATACTACCTGCAAATTGTCTCATCTGCGTTCCTTAAAGACTCAAAAATCATCCCCAGCATAATGATTTCCACTTAGTTTGGAGCTTATGCCTTTTTTCTTGAGCTGCTTAATGAAATTATAGAATCATAGAATGATTTAGGTTACAAAATATTTCAAAGATCATCAGGGCAAACTGCTAACCCAGCACTGCCAAGTCCACCAGAAATCCATATCCCTCAGCACCACATCTACATGACTTTTATACCTCCAGGGATGATGACTCAACCACCTCTTGGGCAGCATGTTCCAGGGATTAACAACCTTTTTGGGGAAGAAGTTTTTCCTATTGTCTGATCTTAACCTTCCTTGGTGCATCTTGAGGCTGTTTCCTCTTGTCTTGTTACATGTTACTTGGAAGAAGAAACTGATCCCCACCTCACTACAACCTCCTTTCAGGTAGTTGTAGAGTGAAAAGGTCTCTTCTGAGCCTCCTTTTCTCCAGGCTAAACAACCCCAGTTTTCTCAGCTATTCCTGACAGGACTTGTGCTCTAGACCCTTCACCAGCTTCATTGCTCTTCTTTGGATACACTCTAGCAACTCAATGTCCTTCTTGTAGTGAGGGGCCCAAAACAGAACCCAGTATTTGAGGTGCAGCATCACCAGTACTGAGTAAGGGGGTGCTATCACTTCCTTCAACCTACTGGCCACACAATTCCTGATACAAGCCATGATGCTGTTGGCCTTCTGTATCCGTTGCTTTCTAGCTGGTGGAACTAACTGTGAAGCGGTGGTCCAGAACTTTTCATATAGGTATTAATTAAAGTAGCACCTTCACTAGCTGCTGGACCATATCCCTTTAAACATATCAAAACAGATCAAGTGTCAAAGGTTTTTAAGATGATCAAAACTGAAAGACCAAGTTGTTTATAAGTAAACATAGGCATAAATTAAACTGGGTACAAGTGAAAAATTCAGTGAAAGAGAGAAAAAACCTGAGTGATCTCATTCCACTGTATTTAAAAGAGCCAGATCCATTTTGTCCACTGATACTTTGGGGAACAGGAGGACTTCATTTTGTTTTCACACATGGAATGAAATACAGAATGTGCTCCATAAAGGATGAATACTCAGAGGAGATTTTCATTTTCCAGTGTGGTCTCTGCTTTTTCCTCTCTGCTTTTGCCACCTCTTCTCTCCCACTCCCAGGGCTGTTATTCAGAAATACACAGTGTGAATAAAGAAGACCACCAATAGGAATGTGAAGTATTAGCAAAGAAATCTTGTAATATTTTTTTACTGTGGTCACATATAGAACTTGATTAAAAAGTAATAAACAGCACATTACACATTAGGCTTCATTAACACCCTTCTCCCACTTTCATTTTTTCCATTTGATATTCTCAATTCCAAGCTTTTATCACCAGGGTGGTTTGATAAAAGTCTGGATTAGTTGTGTGATACTGCAAAAAGGATTGTACTCCCAAGAACATTCTCACCATTTCTGAGGTATCCAATTTTTGTCTCACCTATATTGAAGAATACTTACTCCTTGGGCTATTTTCTAGTCCACTTGAGCGCTGTGGTTTTTATATTTATATGTTTATTCCAACTATGTCATTAAGTGAATATTTAATGGATGGCCCTTTCCCCCACCTGATGGAGGTTAAGGTTAGATGAAGGCCTGCCTAGCACCAGCAATGAGTATTGAAGTTGTTCATATTGATTGCTATCACTGAGGAAAACGAATACCTGAATGATTTATAGTACTGGGAGTACTCTCCAAGATTTAGGACTGCAAACACCTGTCCATAGCTTTAAAGGACTAGTGTCTCCATGCTAGGGTCCTGGGTGGATTTCTCCATCCTAGAGGTCTGGCCCTGAGAATCTTCCACAGGTCTCCCCTTTCTTGCTGAGATGCACTGAGGCTCAAGCTCCCAATCCTGGTCTCTGCCTGAGCTACGTCACTGCTACGTCCATGCTTGGTCTTTTATATCCCCATCTCTGACCCCCGGACTAGAAATCCTGGCTTGGCTATGGACCTGCCTCGTCACCATGGACTCATCCAGCAGCCTTGGTTGTTGGCTTAAGCTGGTGAAGATCCCCAGACTTGCTTTGCTTGCTGTGCTCAGGTACCATGGGGCAGACCTCAAAAAGGTTATTAATAAGGGGCTCAGAGGCATGTTTAGAATAAGAAACGAGCCATAGCACACATCTTGTGCCCTTTGTGGAGAGGATTTCTGCCAGACCACCTGAACATCCAAATTCTGACAAGCAATGAAAGACAGTGGAAATATTTCAAGACTTAGCTGTATTATAAGAAATCTTCAATTCGTCTTCATCTAGAACTTTCAGCTGGACGACTTGGGAGAAGGAGGGAAATCCTCTTTCCTCCCAAGAATATTTGGGGCTAACAAATTTCTATCAGTTCAGAAACAAATGCTGAGGTAGAAACTGGTGGGAAGAACCCTTTGCTAAAAAAAATTTTTGTGCCACAAAAGGCAGTATTTCAATGAAAAAGAAGATACTTATTTTTAAAAAATGGATTATTCTGTGGCAACTGAGTACCAGTTTCAAAACCTGAAAATGAGATTGCTTTAAACCTCCCTATTCTTTGTTTTTCTTGTCATTTCTTCTGTTGCTGGTAGATTAGAGGAGGTGGTCTAGTGGTTAGGATTCGGCACTGTCACCACTGGGACCTGGGTTCAATTCCCGGTCAGAAGCTTTGCTGTGACCTAGTCTTAGAGAATCCTGCTGTGGCAGGGGGGTTGAACTAGATGATCTTTCGAGGTCCCTTCCAACTCCTAACATACTGTGATACTGTGATAAACCATTTGCAGCTAGTTACAGTGACCACAGACTAAACTAACCTGACTCAGTTTGGAATATGAGAAGAGCCCATCTGGACTCAGGAGGACCATTTTCATAAAAGCTCAGGCAAACACTGAAACTAGTGATTGCAATGGCAGCAGCAAACAACTGTCAGGGAGAAAACTATTTTACCTCTTTCTGTGAAGACCTTATAGGAGAGCAGACTCACAGTGAGGTGTCCCTTTTACCTTCTTTTTCCTGCTTTCTTCCTCTCCATCATAGCATGATACCCCTGTTTCATTAACATCTGCTCTGACAGGGATATCTCCATGGCACAGCTCCTGTTCTTGCTGGGTATGGGAAGCAGCCAAAGGGGATGAGGGGAGTGAAAGGTCCATGTTAAGACACAGATAAATTAGCTCTGGTTGCTGGCTGTTGATGTATCCCAACGTTCAGAGCCAATCTTGGAGAAAGAAGAGGGAGAGCAACACAGAAAATCCAGGAGACACAGACATGATCAACCTGTGTTTTCTACTAGCACCAAATTTTGTGGGGTATTGAAGCCAAAGTGCTTTAGAGTGCTGCTCCATTAAGAGCAGCAAGATGACATAACTTCAATTCATCAAAGCCACAACAAATCCTGGCTTACAGCATCAGGTTTCACATGAGAACACAAAAAAGAGAAAACAGAAGCCAAAAATGCCAATAAAACCACAAAGACAATAAATCAGTTCGGTTTTATGCAGAAAAGTTACCTTTGAAACATCCTCTTGCAAACATGCTGAGAACTTCAGATCCCTATTGAAACTTAAAGCCTGCAGGCTTGTGTTTTGGCTGTTAACTCAGTGCAGGTATGGGAAAGAACTACTTCCACAACGTGGGGAAAAACAACTTAGAACACCTTTGCTGCTTGCAGCCCAGAAGGCCAACCATGTTCTGGGCTGCATCAAAAGCAGCATGGCCAGCAGGTAGAGGGAGGTGATTCTGCCCCTCTACACCACTCTGGTGAGACACCTAATGTAGAATACTGCATTCAGCTCTGGAGTCCTCAGCACAAGAAAGACATAGACCTCTTGGAGCTGGTTCAGAGTAGGCTACAAAAATGATCAGTGGGTTGGAATCCCTCTGCTATGAGGACAGGCTGAGAGAGTTGGAGTTGTTCAGCCTGGAGAAGAGAAGGCTCTGGGGCAAACCTTACTGTGGCCTTTCAGTACTTGAAAGATGGGGACAATCTTTTCTAGTAGGACCTGTTGCAACAGAACAAGGGGTGATGGTTTTAAACTAAAAGAGGAGAGATTTATACCAAATAGAAGGAAGAAATTTTTCACCTGATGAGGGTAGTGAAACGCTACTTAAGGTTGACCAGAGAGGTAGTAGAAGCCCCGTTCCTAGAAATTTTCCTGGCCAGGTTAAACAGGGCTCTAAGCAACCTGATCTAGTTGAAGATGTCCCTGCTTATTGCAGGAGAGTTGGACTAGGTGACCTTTAAAGGTCACTTCCAACATAAACCTAAATTCTATGATTCTTTCTTCCAAAGGCAATCCTATTTTCTGTCACTTCCAGTAGGAAACAAACCCTGCAGATTCATCAGGAACTGGTGGGAGAAAGGTGCTGCCCGTGTTTCTGAGAGCTTTTGGGTCAGGCTTTGGTGCTCTAGGAATGCCCTGGGAATGAGAGTGATACTCTCCGTGATCCAGTCTTTAACTATCAGCACGTGCAGCCAGAGCATGGGGAGAGATTTCCCACAGCTCCTCAATGAGCAATACAGGGATTTCCACTTTAAACATCTTCAACCCCATTTCTATTTCTTTTCCAACTAGTTATTATTATTCTTATGGCAGAGTTTAGTGAGCCAAGAGAAAGTGGCAAACTCACTACTTTCCTAGGGACAGTGAGTAAAGGGCAGGACTGCCCTGAAATTAGCAGATAAGAGCAGACCTTAACTGAAGCTTTTATCGGTTGTTTGTGTTCACTGAGGCCAGATGATTTTCAAGGAGCCGCTTAGAGATTTAAAGTGCTGATGTGACAGGAACTCTTTGATTTTAATGTTCCTGCCCTCTTCTTGAAGCCAGTGTTTATGTAAACTTGAGAAAAACTGCCACTACTGTTCATCTCCCTCATTTTTCAACCTTAATGGTAATTACATTCCACGCATGACAGGAGACTCAGCATTGCCTTCAGTTCTGGGGCTGTAACGCCGCCTTTGACAAGCCATTACTATGCATTAAGTCACAGTTTCAGAGAGAGGGAAAAATAACCTGTTGCAAAAGCATGAGCTTAACAAGCATTGAAAAAAGCATAGTGTTGATGTAAGAGTTTTCACTAAAATGCTGTGGCCTCAGATTTCCAGGGGCATCTGCTGATGGAGGCATGACCATCCTACCAGAATTTAATTGAAGCAAGACTTTCAGTTTCCCTGGGCTCTTTTGAAATCCCAGCCTCTAAGCTTTACATTTAAAGGGCTGTGGATTTTGTCCTCGATCTTTTGGAAGACAAGAAGCCAGTCCTCTATGTCTGCAAGCAGGTTAATGAGGTGGGACACGTGTAATATAGGCTTGTGTCTGTAGGTAGGCTATGTACCTCTTCCCAATAAAATACCCCTTGTTTCAAAGCCTTTCTTTCTGTATAAGTGCCTCAAGTTTTACGCCTGATGCTTTTATGTCAGAACTTCTTTCAGCACTGTTTTTTTTTCATGTCAGATCTTTTTTTTTAGGGACAAAATTTCTTTTTATCTGTGCAAGATCCCCACCATACCTTTCTTTCAGCTTTTCTCTCTCAGCAGATAAGCACTCTCTTTTCTCTGTGCCTTGGGAAATCCCATGTTACCAATTATTTGTTACATCTGCCCAGTCCTTCTTGAACTACAGACCTTAACAAAGGTTGCCTTTCTTTTACTGTACCTAGAAAAGATGGTTATTTAAACGTGATGCTTACTTAGGAAATAATTCCCTGCTTTTGTCTCATTTCACCCACATGAGGCTTGCTATTCCAGATACTATTTGGTCAGTTGATAGCGTGGAGGGAGGAAAAGTAAGTAATGGTTGCTAGTTTTCTCCTCCAGATACAATGCTGTCAGCATGGACACCTGGCTGATGGATGCATATATCCCATTTTTGAGAAAACACAGCAAGCTGCATTACTAACAAACTCTCACAAGATACAGCTCACAACTCTTTTCCACGTGACACGCAGGCAGAGCATCATCTGAGTTATCTCATAGCCACGACATATGCGGCAGAGCACCGAGCAGACATTTCGCTCTGAAAGCAAAGTTCATCCTCAAGCTTCCAAACACTATTACCCACCTGTGGTGCTCCTCCCAGCCACAAGCTAAACTAAATGGACCACAGTGAGTGATTTCAAGCGAGTCTTGACAAAAAAGCATCTTTGACTGAGTTTCAACCCTGAAACACAGCCAGCTGCTCTGGGCTAGGATTATTGCTGTAGCTCTTTGGTTTCAGCCTTGGCTCCAAACTCCTGGAGAGGAAAAACGTGATTTTACCCTGAGCAGCAGCCAGGTTATTTCCCCAGCAATTCTCCTGCCAGCAGCCCCTCCAGGACGACCCTTGGCTGCTTCCATGGCCCCAGGGTTTGCACATCACCTCTTCTCTGTCTTAGACCCTATACTTGCCTTGCTCTTTTAGGCTCCAGTTGAGGCCAGGCCAGGCTGGTGGCTGCAGCACAGAGGTCTGCTCCTAGTTTATCTTCTGCCAGAATGATTTATCTACTTGCAAGGGTCAGTGGTTGCAGGTATTGGCAAAGGAGTGCTGCAGGGAATCGAGATGATTGGAGATAGGACAAGGGGCAACAGGCACAAACCAGAACACAGGAAGTTCCACCTTAACATGAGGAAAAACTTCCTTCCTTTAAGGGTGACAGAACACTGGAACAGGCTACCCAGAAAGTTTGTAAAGTCTCCTTTTCTGGAGACTTTCAAAACCCACCTGGACATTATCCTGTGTAGCCTGTTCTAGGGGAACCTGCTTTAGCAGGGGGATTGAACTAGATGATTCCTTCCAACCCCTGCCATTCTGTGATTTCTAATTCTGTGCTGGGGGGATGCCCAGTGCTCCAGCTTCCATCTCTTGCAGCAGCAAGGTGCCACAACTTCTCAAACATGTAGGCAGCTTCAAGTTAAAGTAATTTTAAAACTACCTCTTTTGAACAAGCAACCTTTTCACTCAATCCTGGAGAGAAAAATGTATATGTGTGTGTGTGTGTAACAGGCCAAAAGCTGCATATTACTCTGCAAACACAGATTCTCTAGAGAGGGAAACTACAAAAAAAGAAAACATTTCACCTGTATGTTTAATAAAGCCTATATGGAGAGGAAAAAAACTGTGCAGTATCATCCTATTAATGGAAATGGACTGCACACCAGCTGTATTAGTTTTTATTCTTTAAATTACAGATTAGGTTTTAAAATTCCACAGTGGTTCCAAAGACCTTTTTAAAGGTCTTTCCCAGGGTTTTATCTCATAGCCCTTACAGATCTTGCTTTAGGAGATGAAGGAAAAAAGAAAAAAAAGAAAAAGAAAAAAGAAGAGAAAAAATCTTAAACCCCAATCGATTGCTCTGGTAATGGAAATGGAAACCCTGCTTGTCCTTATTATCATGAGCCTTATTACCCTTGTCATCACCACCACCATTATGCCATGAAGCTTTATTCTCCAGGCTTTGTGAGGAGGTTCAGTGGCAGAAGGGGCAAGCACCCAACCCTTTTCCCTGCTTGGAGCCGCAGAGCCACACTCCCATCTGTCAGTGGTTGCCTTAAGTGGCCCTTTATCTTCTCTGCCTAACGACTTACACTTTATTGTATTGTATTATTGCAGTAATGCTCCAAGTTCTCTGCTACAATCAGGGATCCCTTCACAGCCTGGGCAGGCTTATGTGAAAAATAGCCCTTGCCTCACTACACTTGCAATTTAAGCCATAGGGGTTTGCTGGGCTGTACCCCTGGACTCTTCTGATGCACAAAGACTAGCCCATGAAACAGGGAATGTAGGGCACTGACCAGTAACAGATCAGTAATTTTCACTTGTAATGCTGACCATACAGCTCAGGAAATATGGTTCTCCTGAAGCAGCACATGGAAGGCCACATTTCCTATAGAAGCAGAGAGTCAAATTTCATTATCTAGCCCAGATCATAGAACGATAGAATAATTTTGGTTGGAAGAGACCTTTAAGATCATCATGTTCAACTGTTAACCCAACACTTCAAGGTCACCACTAAATTATGTTTCTCAGCAGCACGTCTACATGTCTTTTAAATCCCTGCAGAGATGGTGACTCCACTACTTCCCTGGGCAGCCTCTTCCAGGGCTTGACAACCTCTTCAGGGAAGAAATTTTTCCTAACATCCAATTTAAACTTCCCTTGGTGCAACTTGAGACTGTTTCCTCCTGTCACATCACTTGTTACTTGGGAAAGCAGAATGAACATATATTCTCAGCCTGGTACCTCATAATTTCAGTAGAATTATACAGCTGTGATTGGGTTTTTCTGTAGGCATGTTTAAGCTGGAATAAGTACACATTTTTCTCCTGAGTGATGTACAAAATACTGGAATTGGAGTGACAGTGCAGGAAGTATAAGGCATGACTGTGGCAATAGGATTAGATCAAAAAAATTCCCCTCATCTAGAAATCTTGGCAGTATGAACAGTTCCCTCAGGTTCTCCAAATGTGATTTTGCTCACAGATCTATATATTTAGTACAGCAAAATACCTCAAAAAGTGTATTTCAGAAAGAGGATTTTTCCAATCTGAGGATTATCAGTGTTGCTGATACTAAAATGCTTCAGGACACAAAGTGACCAGGGGAACTACACTTCTCTTGAAGGTGCAGGAATGCACTCTCACAAAGTATGCCACTTCCATAATATCTCCCCAAAACTCCTGAGATACAGATCTCCCTGTGGTATCAAACCTTGCATGCCACCAGTTCATAAGGAAAAGGGCATTACTATTTTTTGTGGGACAGCACAGGGCTGCTGCTGGCAAATGACCACTGTCTTCACCACAAGTAGAGCGGTGGGGTCAGTCAGGGCACTGCAGTCACCCAGACACCATCATTTTGGGACCAGGGTTGGCACCTCTGCATCACACCATTCTGTGCCACAGGGACTGTGCCTATCTGAGCATCACTGCAAGGATGATGTGTTGCAAAGCATAAATGTGCTTGAAGGGCTTTCAAGAGAAGGCTGTAGAAGCAGAGCTGAACCTTGACTTGAGCCCTATGTTTGTGTCTTGGACTCCAGATCCTTACTTCATCTTCAGCTGGCAGCCATCTAGAAGCTCTCTCATTTCTTTTTCTCCCTTTGCCTTGTCGGCTACTCACAGTTTAATTAGCTGTTCCTGTTATTGCTACCTTTCTCCCATGATTGCCTTGTTCACTCCTAACAATGAGGAAGTGGACTCCCTGGCAGTTATCAGCTAATTGGGGCTGAATAAGGTCACTGGCTAGGCATTATCCTGACTAAACCACAATGTACATTGACATTCAGTGCAAACATTATCCTCTGCATGAAATATCCCAGCTTTAACCAGAAGCATGTGTTCCAAATTTGGCTGAAGTTGCTCTGCAAAATCTCTGCTGTGGTTCTGTCAGATCTGTGGGGTTAAGCTGCAAGAAAGAGCCCACAGAGGGAAACGGTGCTCTACACACTGTGTAAGCAATTTTTTGGCAGCCTCTTTCACCGAGGCATCCAGTGGAGTGACTGTGGTTGAAAGGAGAATCATCACTAGGCACAGTAATTGCAGAGATGAACTTCTGCATTCAGTGAAGTTCACGTGGCTGCACATAACAGGAGTTGTCTCAGAGAGTCTTGCTGTCTGTTGGCAGTTGATGTTTCTTTTCCACAGTCTGTTTGACCAGGTCACAAAACTTTATTTTCAAACATTCATTTGATTCTTGAGTGGTTCTCCTTTTGCACCATTTTAGCAACCT
This sequence comes from Galbula dea, assembly GCA_013399015.1. Taxonomy (NCBI): domain Eukaryota; kingdom Metazoa; phylum Chordata; class Aves; order Piciformes; family Galbulidae; genus Galbula; species Galbula dea. The sequence goes on along the minus strand of VWZX01000899.1, from coordinate 107,196 downwards.
GCTTTTATTTGCTAACAGTCTATCTACACCACCAAAGTTTTCTTGATATGAGTATTTGAGATACATCTATTAATCACCCAAATGCTCATATTCATTTGCTTGTTCATGTGTCACCTTATCTGTTTTGTTATTCTCGATTCATTTTATAAACCTCTCAGTCAATCAGCTAGAGAACTGAAATAATATCCTGTGGCTAAGGTGCCAGTCAGACAGCATGCTTAAGTCAAAGTGGCTGGCTAAGAAGTTTGATGGAGACTTGAAGGCACGAAGCCTGATATAAGGAGAAAATTCCTTCATAATTCATTGACTATCGCTTCCTTTGCTGTTGGGAAGCAAGATCCACAACATGAGCAGGTGTCCGGAACATGGGCAGAGGTCTGCTATGGTTATGTTGTCTAGGAGGCAATCTGGATGCCCTGTATAGATTGCTTTGAGGATGAATGAAACATTAGCCAGCACAAGGTAGGCAGAGAGGAGTCTTTTACCTTGCAGATCCACAGTGCCATTTCTAGAATGCTTGCACCAATGGTTCTACAGTCTGGGGAGGAGATCTCTTAACCACAAGAGAATCACTTAGAAGTCAAACTCAGTCCTGTTGTTTAAAGATCAAGATTTAGCCTTTGGTGAAATGGTAAATTCTGTCAATGACATATAAAACCCCCCAAATCCTGGGACTGCTTTTGGGATTAAAGATTGTTTTCTCCTCATAGCACTATTTTCATTAACAAGGATGTCAGATTCGCAGGGCTGATACCTTCACATGTCCAAGGAAGTCTGTAGTTATCCTGGCCAATATTATTTGATATAAGGAATACTGAGTAAAAAGCTGTGTTGAGCCGGGATGGGGAGAGTTAGAAGGATATACCTGCAGCTCAGGCTGGTTGTGCTGTCAGCAAACAGTGGAGTACAACGAACAGAAAGCATACTTCCTGCCTTTAGCAGTAGAGGAGAGGGGATGGAAAAGGGAAGCCACTCTTCTCTGCTGGAAAATCTCCATGTGCTGATCGCTGACACTCAGATTTTAGACCTTCTGACAGAAAGCAATGAATTAACCAATCAAGAAGATTAACAATGATGAGGTTGAGGTTCAGCTCTGATATGAAGTGATTTAACACTTGGCTATGCAAAACACTGAGCAAGAGAGTTTCCTTGTGCCTTCAGCCAAGCAGAAAATCTCTGTGAAAGTATCTAAAATAACTGGATCCTTTATGATCTTTCCTCCCTGCACCATAGGGTTCCAGCTGGCCAAAGCTGTTTCCACACAGCCTCCTGCTCTTGGGGCACACATGGATAGGCAGCAGTCCCTGGAAGATGGGGCTGCCCACCTTTTGTATGCAGGAAGCCACTGCTCAAGCCCTCAAAAATTTTGATGGACTGAAATATTCCAGGTCAAAATTTTAGATCAGGATGTGGGGGTTTTTTTTTAGTTTCATTTAAAGTCACATAGGAAGACTGTGTCAATTGAGAGCCAATTTAATTGAATGGGAGTGTTCTATAGGCTGGGCTTTCAATGGACAGAAGTGACTTCAGGTTTGCTTCAACGTCACTACAAAAGAGGATGGTGATCTCCATCTACCAGTTACCTTTTCAGTAGCCTTTCCCCTTTCTCCCTTCCTCATGCCTTCACAAAATGAAATATGCTTGCTTTTGTATCTAGAATAAGTTGATTAAAAATATAGCATGCTTCACTGACATGCGGGAAGGCCTATTTTGTCTTTCCACCTTTCCCTTTAATTCCACAGACTGAGCAATAACTTTTTTTTGATTGCATTTATTTCTTGATAGCTGCTAGGAGCAGAGGTTGACCTGAGCAGTAAGGCTGCATGCCATGGCTTCATGAAACCAAAAAGCAAAGTTTTCATCCATAAAGGAATATTGGGCAGTAGAAGATGTGTCACTTAAATTAACTAATCAATACCTTATTGGGAGACTGTATTGCAGGGGAGACCTTATTGCAGCCTTTCAGACCTGTAAGATAAATGGGGACAATCATTTTAGCAGGGCCTGTTGTGACAGCACAAGGGGTAATGGTTTTAAACTAAAGGACAAGAGATTTAGACTAGGTTAGAGGAAGAAATTTTTACAGAGGGTGGTGAAATACTGGCACAGGTTGCCCAGAGAGGTGGTAGAAACCCCATCCCTGGAAACATTCCAGGTCAGTGTAGATTGGGCTCTAAGCAACCTGATGTACTTGAAGAAGTTCCTGCTCACTGCAGGGTGTCCCTTCCAACCTAAAACATTGTATGATCTATAAATCTATGTTACTACACATAATTTGGCACTTAATACATTCTTACTGTATTTCCTCTTAGGAATCTGGTGGTTAACTAACTTAGGCTACGTGGATACTTAATATTTTTATCTCTTGGGAATAAATTTGGCTATACAATTTTATTAGTTTCCTCTGGTAGTGCAGGTGAGCTGCCTCATATGGCTGTCATCCCTCTCCTGCCCAGTCTGAGTGACCCATTTCTTGCAGGGCTGTTATGAACCCTGGTCAGTCATCTCTTACTAACAAAACATTAAGGCTAGCACACTATATTATACAATAAGCCAGGAAGTGAACTGGCTCTTCCTGTACTACAAATATTTTGGGGAGCAAAGATGACAAAACCATATAAATATATATTGTTTTGCTATAAATATCTTTTAACAACTGCAACACTGCTTTCATTATTCATTTCCCTCAACAAACATTTTTAATAAAACCAGACCTTTTCTGTCTTTTCACTCAGGTCATGTTGGCTTTTCAATTAGAAAAAAAAATACAAAAAAACAACAAAAAAACAACCCAAACAAAAACAAACAAAAACCCACCACCACCAAAAAAAAAAAAGTAAAGGAACTATTGTATGCATTATTTTGTAAGGCAATGATCTGCACAGATATGAGAATCCAGTAAAGACAAACACCACGTCCTGCTACTGTCATCAAATGCTTTTTATAAGCAACCCAAATCAGTCTAGTTCCTTTTTTCCTACCTGTTTTCAAGGGATGTTAATCTGATACAGAAAGTTGTTCCATTTCCATTTACTTCTATTTTGGCTACACACAGTTGCTCCCCATTCACTGACACCACATTTACCACCCTACAAGGATGAGCTGATAAGCTAAGGTGGGATTTGGGTAGGGGGTCAAGATTGCCTTGCACCATCCTCCCATCCCTCCCTCTTCTGCCAGCCCTGGATCTCAGTGAGACACGTGGGTGCAGTGTAACATCGCCTGCCCCACAGCTCCCATGGGGATGTGGTAGCAGTGGTTTGGGCTCATCATCAGGAGGTGGCACATGAATTTGGTCATAGCCCACATCCCATTGATAATTCCAATAAGAGCCACAGCGTAGTATGGGTACCCTCTCCCTCCTCAAAACCTGGTTGGGCTGCTAAATGATTCCACTGCCCCTTGTCCTCATTCCCATCCCTTAGCAGACAATGGAGATGAGAGATATTTGCCTCCATTTGGTTCCCCTCATTGTGCAGTGACCCCAGCAGATATCTTCCTTGCAGCACCAAGGCTGTGGTTTGGCTCACAGTGCCAAAACACAGTTGCTGGCTACAGTCCCCAGATGCCTTTCTCTGTTTACATTTCCCCCTATCAAGGCTTTTTTCCAACACCCATGGTATCAGGAATTGGGGGAGGCAGGAAAATGTCCTGGGACTACCTCAGACATCCATTTTCCAGCAGAAAGGCTGGGGCTTTTCAGTGCCAGACTACCCTGCAGGATGCAGAGGTGATTTCCTCTCTGAATTTTCTCTCCCCATGCCTCTGCTTCGATACCTCAAACTCAGCACCAATAATTATCCCTGATAACTCTAACTAATGGCTTTTGGTATCCAGGGGAGTATTTCAGAGAGGACAGAGCACTGTATCTCATCAGGTCAGGGACTACAGAGAGTTTTAGTGATTCAGGGCTGGGTCTCCCCAGGTTTGCATTCACTGTGTGCTGGTAACACCCCTGCTGACAGCCTGTGAGCCTGAGCATACTACTGCCCTTTCTAAGGAGGCCATGAAATAGGGATGAAGAACAGTGGGGCAAGAAGACACCCAAAGGGTGGTGGGTGTGAGAAGAGATGGAGGGAGAGAGTTTCATTGCAGAGGTGTGAAAAGAGGAGCTCTTATGAGACAAGTTCTTGGAAATAGAGCTCAGCAAGAAAAAAGCACCTGAATTAAAATATCTGGGTAAGTTAGAATGGTTCTGAAATTGGTGTTAGTTTCTAAGTGCATTAGAAAAAACAATTCTGAAAGTATGTATTTTGTTCTGACACTTTGGGGTACCTTTCCTTTGCTTAAGTTTAACCAAAATATCTGAAAATTAAATGTTAGTTTGCTTCAGGTTAACCTGAAAACACTCTCTCAATTTGTTCAGTCCAAAGCATCTTTTCTTAGTTGTTCATTACACAATAAACAAAGAAACAAAAAAGTTATCAAATCAAGTATATTTAGGGTGTATGGATGGCTTCTGAAATGGGTTTAAAAATTACCTTTAAGGCACCGAATTTCAAACTTTACTCCAACTTTAACATATTTACTTATTTTCCCTATGTGTTGAAATGCATTAGTGGAAAGTAGGTTGGTTCAAAGCAAGTTGTCTTAGTATGTTACCCCACCTCAACTATCAAGTCAGAATGAGGGTTTCAGCTGTGACTGTTTTGATCAGCTGGCTGTTTTCCACATCCAGAAGCTACCTTCATCATTTACTGTATAAAATGTGGATTGAATTTGAAACTGAAACTCCTTGGCTAAAAACTGTTACAGATAGCACTTAATGCACTGGGTGAAAGGTGTGACCATGTATAATGTGAGCAACACTAAAGAGATTGATGTCCTGGATGACAAATAGAATTGTTTTAATGTCATGTGTTAAAATTATCAGGAAGATTCTTCAAACCATAAAGGTTTTCTTGGAAGAGTAGAACATCAACAAAACAATTTACTGTGTGAATATCTCCAACTAGTCCTGATAAGATTTTGTGCATCCTTAAATTTTTCAACCTAGCAACAAGAAGTGAACATATTTGCATCTTGAGAAACATAGTCCATCTCCAAGTTAAAAATTCTTTCCTTGCCTTCCAGCATGACTGAAAAGATTATAACAGCAGATTTGATTTTTTCTTTAATCCTTTTGAGAAATTGAATCAGCTCTGACATCTCTGCTTTTTTTCCAAAAAGTGAAATCTTTGGATCAATTTTTAATAAGATTGTAATTGACAAATCCATTGCAACATTAGTGAACATTTAAATACTAATTAGCTAAGCCACTGCTAATCTCCCCTCGGCAGGGCTCACAGACACAAACGTCAATTAAACCTGAGTTTGTCCCCAAGGAAAGAAAGGTCAGAGGGTAGTGTTCAGTCAGCTGTGAGATTATGTTAACACTGTGTTGGAAGTAATAAACTCTGCTAAAAAAGAAAGCTAAACTTTCATTTGCTTTTTTTTTTTTAGTGATTACATTAACTATAGGGTGGAGAGAGGGGAAACAAGGGAAGAATTACAAGAAGTGAAATCATCAGCCATTGCCTCTTTAGCAGCAAACCAAACAACCATCAATCCATTGCCAAAAGAATTCCCTGCTTACAGTTAAACTGCTGAGTATCTCAGGTAAACACCTGTTTGTTTCTACCAGGTTAAGGTTTAGGTTTTCATTTACTCCTGAAACTACTGTAAAATGTTTAAATTTGAGAGTTTTTCCCCCTTCCCCTAACAGCCTCCCCACTCTTCCCAAAAGAATAGCAGGCCTCACAACTCTTCCATCCTTTCCAAGACCTACAGAACTAGTTACTGTGACTAGCAAATATAGGACATCAGAATAAGTGGTGTGTGCTCACCTGTTTGCTTCCTTTTGGTTTTCAGAGCACTTTATTCCAGTTCTGCACTTAGGAAGTGAAAGGTTTTGAGTACACAAACAACCCCATTAAAATCAAAGGACTTCTCCTGCACTTTGAATTACACAGCTCCTCCAGTAGACTGAAGCCATAACTTATTAGGACTGGCAGCACAGGGGTATGTTGAAGTATATGCTGCAATGTTTCTGCAGATCATTTATTTATGTTGCATTGATGGACCTAAGCACCTGTTTAAAATGCTTCCTCAATGAAGGACTCAAATATCTTATTTTTTAGTTGTATCTAGCAACCTTTCCTCCTCACAGAATCTTCCAAGCAGATGCTGCTGTGGAGAGCAGCTCCTGAGACACTGAGTCTCAGGAGCATGTCTCTACTGATAATACAAAATCAATAGTTTCAAAAGAGGAGGGAAAGTGTGAGAGAGATGATTTCTGACCTTGGCTGCCATTGTGAGAAGTGTGTAGTTTAAAGCTCCCTGTTAGCAGAATACAGTTCATGTATCATCTTGCTTTGTCAAAATCTTGTATTTTATATAAAATTTCTGATGGAGTATGGGCAGCCTACAGCATGGTAAAGTTGAAGTTAGAGCCAATATCGGGGTACATGGAAAGTGCAAAACCAAACCTGCCACGGGAAATGTTTTGAAATACTAAACACACTGAAATGACACAACTTGGTGAAGCCTAATGTGCAATCTATGGATTCTCTCCAGTCTTGGAAAGCTTTAAAATTAGAGCCTCTCAACTGTGCTTAAAAAAGAAAAACAAAGAATCTTATAAATCTTTCTTCCAAAAAACAAAATTTAAAAATCCCCTGCACATCTCAAAGAAAAAAAAAAATCTGTTCATGTATCAAGCTGGTTAGCAAGCTAAGTATAAGACAATTTATTTAAGAGCTTTGGAGAAATCTCAGCAGAGAAAAATATTGCAGCTTGCTGTCATAACTTCCAAAGTTTAAGTGTTCATAGATTTGTAATGCTCCAGGCTAGGAGGGGCTGCTCTGTTATCCAGTCTGACCTGTTATATATCACAGGTCATTACATTTCACCAAGTCACCTTTGCATGGAGTCCAATAAATAGTGTTTTGCTGAAGACTTATCTCCAGAAAGACATCTGTCTGGGTGTAAAGACTTTAGGAGACAGAGAATCCACCCTCCTCCTTTCACCCCTAGCGTATTCCAGTGATTAGGCTCACTCTAATAAAAACACATGTTACTTTTCAGCTTAATTTGTCCAGCTTCAGCTTCCAGCCACAGCTTCAGGTTATGCTTCACTTCACTGGACTATAAAGCCATTTGGTGTTCAACCTTCCCTTCCTGTGAAGATGCCTCTCTGGAGGACCTTTGTGGAGGATAAACACACATAAGAAGCTCCATCTAAGTAATTTCTCTCCAGTCCTTGATTTTGTTTTACAACTGTTTCTGTGCTCTCTGGGTATACACCTTACAAGCAGAACTTGCTGAACCTGCAGTATTTCAGTATCAGTCTCACCAGACCCAAGCACAGAGCTCAGTGACATCTTTATTTGTGCGAGCATTACTGGTAAAGAGAAATGGAGTAGTACACTGCAACCCTCTGCTTTCCTTCTGGTCCAGTATAACCAGTAGGGCCTTTTGGTTTTGAGGGTAAAGCCTCTTTTCCTGTAGGTGAGGTCTGAGGTTTTTTTATTCTAAGTTATATAAGCTGACATTTTAACTGTGCCACTTAATTTCACCAGGCTATGCTTACCAAGCCAATTCAAACCAGTTTATGTCACTGCTTAGTCATCCTGGCTTTTACCATTCAGACAGTCTTTGCCTTATCTCCAGATTATGATTTTCCTTCAGCTCACAGATAAATATGTCTAACTGCCAGTTCAAATACAAATTGCCACTGAACTAAACCAGAAAAATCCACACTCAGTTAAAATTCCTCATTTACTTACAACTCCTTTAAGGTTTAGTCCACTTACTGTTTACCTTAGTAACAATGCCTAATGCTAATTTACTTTTGATAAATGGCATGAAGAAGGTAGTGGGATAGATATGTTACAGAATTGTATTACTTTCTTTAGCAAAAAAATTTAGAATTCCAGCAGAGGAGGAGATCAGCTTTGATCTAAGAACTGATATTAATTCTGCTCCTGTCCTTTAATAACTTCATTAGCAGAGCCTTGTAGAAATTAATTTGTTATTTTGACAGAGCTTGACGTTTGGTTAACTGGTTTAAGTTATCCCACTTACTCTTTGTGGCTGCTGACTGTCTGTTTAATACACAAATACTGGTAGTTTTACAGAGTGTCCCAGGTCTTCTGTGGTCTAAAATTCAGACAAGATGAGCCTAAACTCACATATTTATGGTCTGAAAATGCCTATTTTGTAACCACTTTAGCCTGTAAAGAACCACATTCATGTAACCTTGCTTAAGTAATTTATGGGAGTTTAAGCAAGACAGGTCTTGAAATCTTCTCTTTTAAAGCCACAGGAACCAAAACCAGAGGACTTTAAAGGGGTAAGGTGATGCTGCATGATTAATACCAGAGTAGGTTATCCTCACTTGAGAACACTTATATCCTTCAATCATCCTAGAGAAATAGCTACTGAGTAAATGTGACCATACTTATGCCTAAGGATGCTCTTTGTGCTCCGGAGTCTGTGAGTCTAAAGAAATCCCAACAACTTTACCCCAAAAGAATTAAATCCACCCAGGGGATATCTCCAGGCCAAGAAGACACGTGCATGTGCTGAAATGTTTATTTTGCCATTCGTTCTGACACTGGAAGTCCCAAGTGGCAGACTTATCAGCTCTTCTCCCACTTGAATCCCACATGCCAGCAGGGAGTGTGTCCACATCCCCATCCCATACGGCTGCCTGTCACCCCACAGTATCTTGTTGGGCTCCAGGCCTTTTTCCTTACAATTATCATGTTCTACTTCCAGTCACCATCAGTCTGAGTCGCACTCGCCAAAACTGATAGAGTTGCAAATTTGACATGTAAAAACGTTACACAAACAGGAATCTTCATGTCCCCAATGGCTTCCCCTCCATTGTGGATAATGTTGTCCAACGAAGTCCACATTTGCTCCAAAACTGAAATTATGCAGATGCTTTTTATACTGTGCAACAAGGAACACAGCTGTAGGAGCTGCACAAAAATCCTGACTTCGACTCTAATCTTTAGGTAACTCCTGCTATGTAATATGCTCAGCACCAAGGGAAATATCAAAGGGAGCTTCCAAATAATATTTTCACATAAAAACTTGCTAAGCAGTGGACCAAATCCTCAGCTAGCCTGCATCAATGAAGACATGGAAATGTATCTCACCAGGAACCTGGTTCAGCACCATGTACATAGAATTAGCATGGCTTTGCTTGCTACTAACATGTAGCAAAATACAAGTAAAGTCCACAGGGCTACTGTAAAGAGGTTGGGATTTACCTGAAGCATGCATTGATCTTTTAACTTGTGCATGATCTGAGAGGCCTGAGATTAAGGCCTCAGTGTGGAAACATCGATTGTTTAGATACCTAATCTGCAGCATGTCTTTCATCCCAGAGTGGTTTCCAAACATTATTGTCACAGCTTGCTTTCTGTGATAGCTTCCCTGGTACGTGGTCACCCTGTCTCCTGGAGGCCTGGGCTACAGTTCAGCATGGCTGATTACAAATGTGCACCAGGGCCATCACTTCAGCATCAGGGCTGCAGTTGGAGCTCTTTTACATTTCCTAGGCACATACATTTCTGGATCCACAAGCTCTCAGGGCTTTGTAGGACAGGATGACACAGAGCACTCAGACTTCAAGCATCAGGGACTGGTACTTTCGCTGTTTGAGAGAAGTTTGGAGGAGGAGGAAGCCCAAGGAAGTAGAAGCTCAATGATCAGCAGTTCCTGCTGGACACCTCCATAGGCAGTGGAAATGAGCAAGCTAGACCAAAATCCCTGGCATCAAGCCCTGGGTTACTCTATAAAGGAGGATCTTGCTCCCTCCGTACTGCCCAGGACACCGTATATAACAATGTTAACATGGACACCACCACACAGGTCTCTCCACTCTGCAGTGAGCTTCCTCATCATCAGTTATGTTCTGCTCATAGCACTATCAAAGTGTATTTCATGACAAGAGAACAAGGCATGGGGTTTGCTTAGCTGGTCAGCATCCATATGCCTTTAAAAAACATAAGTTAAGGTACCTTGTAAATGTCAAACTTTTAAACCCTGGCACTCAGTAGTCCAGTGGAGCTTAGACAGCACCCTTATATTTTGAATATTTGACAGATATGCTAGGAACATGTCATTTTGGGGGGTTGTGTGAATGGAGCTAACTTAATACCTGGAATTTGGACACTTGCCACCACTCCTTTCCTTCTGCTGTCCCTCTCCCTCCTTCCCCTCATTCCTGTTGGGCCTTTGCTTCTGTTCCCATTGACCCTTTCAGTGATGAGCCCTGTGCACTGTGCACAAGTCCCACAGACTCCAACCAAAGTGAGAAGAGCTCTCCTTGATAGGGCATCTGCTGGGCATGGGCAGCTCTGGACCCTCCATCAGTTCCTCATGGTGCTAGGACCACGCACTCTTTTTTTCTCTGCAGAGGGAATGAAGGATCAGTGCTGGGAGACCCATAGAAGTCTATCTTGGAGCATTACGACCCCACTAGCAAGCTGCAGTCTGCAGTGGTTCCCACATCCTGGATAAATCTCCCTCCCTCCTCTGATTACTGCTAACTCATACTTTCCAGAGCTGATTGATCCCAGGCCTCATAAAAATGCTTCGGAGCAGCCAAAGCATGTTGCCTTCAGAGCACACCAGATTCCTTACAGTACCAGGTATTTTCAAAAGTCATATCCTTGGGAAGGATGCCTCTTCCAGTCCAACTCCTACATACAAAGGCTTCATGCTTACCTTAAATCACATAGGGTGTCAGCTGGGCTAAACTATCATCACTGCTGTTATTATTACTACTGGCATTCCTTATTGTGGTTTGGTTCTTGCCTCTTGCTCTGAATGGGCAAAAAAGAAAGGAAGGGTGGGAGGAGGGAGGAAACAACTGAGCTTCTCACAGGACCATGGCAGGAGAGTGGCAGCAGCTGGAGTAAAATGTTAGACTTCCCTAAATCTCTGCCTAGCATCCTATACATTTGGCCACTAACTTGTTTTGCATCTCCACAGATGTCCTGCTCCTACTCTGCACCTACTTTCCAGAAGCCATAGGTACTTTAGGTGCAATGTCTCTGTAGGTGACTACGGTGCAGCTAGGCTACTGTTAGCCAAACCCACTTTTGATGAATAGATAACTTTTCCTTAGTGGGTGAAGGGCAGGCAGAGGATGTCACCTGCCCATCCTCAGCTAGGACTAGAATGCACTACTCCTCAGGTCACACCTGCAAGCCTGTGTTCTTCTTGAAAACAGTGATGGCAAAAAAAAAAAAAAGGGTTCACTTTTACTCTATCCGTTACTAGACTGTTTGGAACTGTTCACTGTTTATTGTGACACACTAAAAAAAATGGACCATTATCTTTCACTTGCTTTGCTCTACAAAACAAAAACATGCAAAGGTAGCAGTATGCTAAATTACAGCCAAACAGCAGTAAAACATCACCCTGTTGCATCCCAGAGAAAGGGCCTACTAAGAAGCACAGCAAGCTGAGCCTCACCTCGCTTCTGTGAATCTGAAAATAACCCTTGTCCTGTTCTTTAAAAGACTCCACATTTCTTCTGGAGAAATGAACCAGAGAGAACAACCAGCCTTAAAAACTCTGACATGTAAACATGCTCCCATAACAATGAAAAAGGAATATACCCAGTAATCAAAGCCCTTACCTACCTCCTGACTGGGCTGATGGAACAACAGACAGACAATGAAAGAAGAATAGAATAGAATATAGACCTTTGGTTTCCTTGTTTCCTACAGTCCTGACCAGCACATCCCTTGCACCCACAACAGAGCTGGTACCCATCACACTAGGGGCTGTGCAGACACAAGGGTAAGAACCAGTCCATGTTCCAAATGTTTTATGAACTAAGTATGATTCAGACATTAAAGTTACTTATTCTTATTACTACACCTACTTTTGAGGGGTAATGGAGGTCTGTGTGCCCTTTTACTTCACTTTATACAATGTAAGCAATGTTAGACTCACACGAATACAATAATGCATACATTAAGTATTCAAAGGATGTTAGATACAGGCCTCTGAGCACAGTTAAAACCAGTGGGACTGTTCAGTGGACTCTGGATAAAGTCTTACTTTACAGGGTTTCTATGCTGACAAATCAGTCTGGCTTCAGCAGTACTTTTCTCCCCAAAACAGCAGATCCCCATCATTCCTGACAGCAGGCAGAGCACCATGGCAAACAATCAGACGTTTGCATTTAACAAGGTCTCTCCCCAGGCAAAAAAAAAAAAAACAACCCAGAGATTTAACATAAGTTATTGTCTTCTTAAAAAGCAGCAGACACACTGATCACTCTCATTAAACAGGCAAGACAATTTTCTTCTGTAAAACGTCAGCCTTCATAAATGTTGTAAGTGGTCCAAAGGGAGAAGTGGAGCAGCTTAGTAGCCAGAGGACAAATTCACAGCTTCCTCATAAGCTGTTGCCTTCCTGGGGAGTGGAATGAAAACAGAGGGGAAAATCTGCAGTGCTAATCTTCTCTTCTTGTTTTTTTTTTAGTTTTGAGGCCACCACTCTGGCTGTGGAGCAGTGGATCACTGGAGGGGTGGGTTTACTCCTGACACTTGGACCAAACGCATCAGTTCAACTTGATTTCTGGGCTCATGGCAAAACATCCTCAGCCTTTAGAATTCACTTCCCCTACAAATCTGCCAGGGACCCCACTTGCAAGCTGCAACCTGTATTATAAGGCTTATTGGCTTAATCTGCTTTTTAATTATGTTTTATTTTTATTTTGTTACTACAAGGGCAAGTGCTTAACAGGAATTAATTCAATGAGGCCATCTTGGAGAGTGAGTCTGATACATATTTGTTTTGAATGGCAATAAGCTTTCCTGCATCTGCGAGAAGTACAGCTCAAAATAGATGCATTAACAAGTAACCACAAAGCTACCTGGCAGCCCAAAGTGCTTCCTCTACTTTTTTTTTCACATGCATAAATTAGACTGTAGAGATGCCAGCTAGGACCAGGTAAGAGATCCACAGGAGAAAATACGTGCTGAGATGCAAAGCTGCAGATTTTCAAGATAGGGTAAAACAGAGAAAGATGACCTGAAAACACCACCAGACTATTCCCCTGGCATTAAAGGCAACAAAATATTTGCTGGAGGTGTTGCACATCACCCTAATTAGCACAACGAGTCTTGGAAGGTAGTACATATATCTGTGGCTAGATCATTGGGCCAAGGCTAATGGTATGAAATTCAACAAGGCCAGGTGCTGGGTCCTGCACTTGGGTCACAAGAATCCTATGCAACACTTGGCAATACAGACTTGAGATAGAGTGGCTGAAAAGCTGCCCACTGGAAAAGGACCTGGGGTGCTGGCCAAAAACCATCTGAATATAAGCCAGCAGTGTGCCCAGGTGGCCAAGAAGGTCAACAGCATCCTAGCTTGATCAGAAACAGTGTGGCCAGCAGGACTAAGGAAGTAATTGCCCCCTTATACTCTGTGGCAGTCAGGATCCAAATAACTTTGGCTGCTTGCATCACCCCATATCACGCCTGTGTGCCCATGTGGCATGTGTGGTGTGTGTTTTGTGGGGTGAGCAGTACCTCTGTTTAGGAGGGGCCAAGAGCATGGCTGTTTGCCAGGAGAGAGTTTTCCAAGTCCCAAGAGGATGGAGAGACCATACATCTTTAGGAAATGGTACTTGAGAGTAGGCATCCACCAAGACTTTAGGTTACTGAGCACTTCAGCAGCAAGCTGGTTTTATAACCCTCAAGTACAGATTGGGGCTTTCTCCCAAAGTTTTCCTAGAGGTTTCTGTTGAGATTCCAACCTAATAAACATAATGATGAAGGAGCTGAACCCAGACTCATTACTACCGTGTAATTCCAGTGGGTAACAGATGCTCTCAGGTAGTTTTTATGATGACAAAGGAAAATCAATGCATTGCAGAAATGGTGGAGACAAGGACCAACTTTTGATCCTTTGGCAGCTAGGAAGTTTATGTACAGTGATTATTTACCATAAGATTAAAAAGGATTCCTTGTTCTACCCTCATTCAACTTACGTATTTTGCCCATCACTGAGATATCATTGTATGCCTAATTTGTTGACTGAAGGAATGAAGACATGCTAGGATGCCAGGCCTTATTCTGAATTAAATCTACAAAAATCCAGAGACTAAAGATGTATAATGTGATGTCATTTGACATTAACATGATGAAGAAGCATCTGTAGACCCTGAGTTAGCTACAGCTGTTACTTTGCTTCTCTATACAGCCACTGTTTCTAAAAGCACTAAAAACATCATCTGTTAAATTTGACTACCCTAATCCACAATACAGGCATATTATATCCTTTTTGTGGATAATACAGAAGTAAACATCCATTCACTTCAGCTTAACTTTCCCTTTCCTTCTTCAATCTCCTTATTTCTCATAGCTGTTTTCCATTTATATATATATATACACACACATATTTACACCTGTGTGCTATCTTCTGTTACAGTGGGAGCATAAACATTTTCTACTAAAATTTCACTATCTTTCTAACAGGAAAGGCTTCTGGGGGGGCAATAACAGCTTCTTACTCTCCTTTTTGCCAGCTTGCATTATAATTGCCTTCTTCAAACTGCACAGGTACATCCCACTGAAGAGCAGTTCTTCATAGTAATACTTTTCTTCTTTTACAGAAATTACAGCAGAAAAAGAAACTGGGACAATTCCTTATCAGACTCTCCCTCGCCCAGTTTAAATTAAACTTGATCTTTTGACCAGCTTTCAGGAGTCAGCTTGTTTGTGGGCATTGTTTGTGTTCCTGCAATGTGCGCTCCCTTCAATTCTTCTCTTCCTAATACCATTTTAGCAGCAAGGTGAATTTTTGCAGTTTTGTACTGGGACCAGGGAACTGGAAGGTGAATTACCTTTAAATGCCTCTATCTAACTTTTAAACATCTAACATGTTTAACATATAAAACATGCTACACAGACCTGTTGCATTTACATCACTTGAAACAGCAGCAGCATCCCTGAAACAGCAGACAGCAAAGGACAATCAGATGCACAGCACTAAGTATTGCCTGCGGTAACGTGCTTGTGTGTGAATCTGCCCAGCTAGATCTTCTGTGGTATTTGAAAGGACAGTAAACCCTGAAGAGAATGAATGTTCACAGAGGAGCTTATCAGTTGTTGATGAGGCCCTGTCCAGCCTTACAGACAGCCAGTTTCCTTCTGCACCGGGGCACTAGTTTGCTGTGGAGCCAGCAGAAAGGTGATAAGCTGTGGAGAAGATTTTTTAGGAGTCTTGCCTATCTTTCACACCAAGTGGCCAGAGCACATTTTCCACAGTTGCCACTTACAGATAGGCTGGCTGCTCTTGGATAAGGTCAAGAAAGAAATAGGAAAATAGGTTCCAGTTTGCTTCCTCTCACAGTCCCATAGGACTCTGAGGTTAGGGTGAACATTCTCCCCCTGCCCCCTCCCCTCCTTTTAAAATATGTAAGTCTCCCAGACCTTAGAACTGCTCCAGACGAGGTAGCTATGGAGTCAACTCATAGCAAGAGACAGATTTCAGACTAGCTATCAGCAATTCCCTGTCTGTAACAGCCAGGCAGGAAAAGCCTGCAAGTCCTGCAATTTGATAGGAAAAGCATCTCTTAAACTGAGCTGCAAAATCGTTTCAGCCCTTTCAGAGAAAAGGGCTTCTTGCAAAGTTTACCTTTTACCAAACTGTGAGCAACTCTTTTTGGGTCAGGCACCGAGGTAAGGGTGATGCAGAGCTGGACAGCATCACTGCTTCACTGGGAAGCAGCCCATGATACCCAGCTCCAGGACAGAGCAGCCTCATCCCTTGTTCCCCAGACTCTGCTTCTCTAGATATCGTGGGAAATGCAAATATGCAGTGGCTGAGGTTAGCATACAGGGGAGATAACATTAAGAAGCTCCATAGGGGGGCTTAAGCTGATGGCTGAGGTTGCTGTATCTTCATCTTTGAAGCTTGCTCTGAATGTTTGACCCCCTTGCAATAGCTAGAAGTGTACCACAGCAGAAGAGTAATGGTTTTAAATTAAGGAAGGGGAAATTTTGACTAGATAGAAGGAAGACATTTTTTACAATAAGGATGGTGAAACATTGGCCCAGGTTGCCCGGAAAGTGGGTGGTAGAAGTCTCATCTGGAAACACTCCAGGTCAGGTTTGACAGGGCTCTGAGAAACCTGATGCATTTGAAGATGTCCCTGCTCACTATAGGATTAAACAACCTTTAAAGTTCCCTTCCAACCCAAATCATTCTACAATTCTATTCTATGACTGTCCTGGTCATTGCATTCCAGGGTTGCAATTTATACTTGCAAGTTAAAACATTTTACAATCATCTTCTAATAATAACAAAAATAATCTCCAGTTACACATATTTTTGTTTAACATTCTCCTTGGGATACTGTTACTAGCACATAACAGTACACAATCACTTCGTAAATCTGATGTTCTGCAGGTCTCTGGTGGGATTGTGCTGAGTGGTCAGCTTTGTTTTACAGCAGAGAGAAGCTCTGACAGCTGCAATGTTGCATTAGCCCCTCTCAGCATCTAAGTGAGCCATCCTCCTTATTGCCTTCCACCAAAGAGCCTCACAACAGAAGAAAGAGATTTGAGCAAAAAGGCTACGTGATGCTTTAAAGACTTAGCTGAATCTTTGCTGCTCTCAGGAATAAATATGAAATAATACAAAGTCCTGTGTTTGAATGCTGCTCTGCCAGCCCTTTTGAGTATTGCCAGTATTTCAGAATCAATGTGTCAAGAAGGAAATGGCTGAAGGGGAAAAAGGATTCCAAAACTTTCATTCTCAGTTCAAACTATCTCTGGAGTCCATGGCCTGAGTTTTCAAGCTGCTCTCTCTTCTGTTTCATGAAAGCACTGATATATTCCACTTCTTGACATCACAAATCAAACACCTATCAGCCAAGTTGCTACTCCTGCAAGCTACCATGACAATTTTGCCCTGCTGATGCCCAGAGGTTGTCCCCAAAACATGCTTGCACTGGGATTGTGCAGAGCTGGTCATGATGTGGCCTTGTTATGTACAAAAAAACAGCTCTCCTGCCTCTAGCTAACAAATGAAATAGAAAAGGAGCTTATTTTGATTTTCATGTGTTTTCCACAGGGCCTTGCAGCCCAGACCAGGTTTCTCCCACCTGTGCAGATGCAGTGTAGTGTTTTCAGCATCCTCTGCAGGTGGCACTCACCACAGCCCTAGCATGCCAGGGACTTCACAACCCCATGCTGCTCCTTCACAAAATGATAACGCTTCAAATCAGCAGTGAGACCTCCCAAAAGGGGGGCAGAGGCAGGATGAAGTGACATAGATGTGAGCTGAGCTCCCAGCAGTTATGAGGCACTGGGGCTAGAACGAGGAGAAGCTGGGAGATAACAGAGGGCAAGAGGGGAATATTTTGCTGACAGAAAAGAAATATACTTGGGACTAACGTCTAGCATTAGTGATGTTTTAATCTGGTTGGCAGGGAGATGTTCTTCCAGGCAAACAAAATTAATTTGGTGTGTTCAGTGTCTTCCCACAGGTGGATGGGCAGAGGGATGCTCCCTCTGCCACACTGTGCCTTGGTGCTGGGGGCAGAAAATATTCCTTGAACAGACAACCAGGAATTTAATAAGGAAAAAAAAACTTGAAGCTTGATTTCTACTTAGGGCAACTGCTATGTCAGTGTCACTAGTAACCACAGTGAAGTGGCTCCTAACCCATGTGGCACAAAGAGGGGAAGAGCCAAGCCTGCAGACTCCTGGACCCTAATCCTATTTAACAGTGGCAGTTAATTAAGCACCACTACAGCTGAACTGCAAGACCAACTCCATGACTCCTATATCCGTCAGCAGCAACAGAGCACTGACCTGGCCAAAATGTTCTTGATGGTACCAAGAAAGCTCAGTATGGGCACTTGCAGCCAGTAGGACAAGGAAAGATATTTTCCTTCTGTACTTGGCACTGGTGAGGCTGCATCTCAAATACTGTGTTCAGTTTTAGGCCCTTCACTACATGAAAGACACTGAGGTACTGGAGCACGTCCAAAGAAGGGCAACAAAGCTGGTGAAGGGTCTAGAGCACAAGTCTTAGGAGGAGCAGCTGAGGGAACTGGGGTTATTTCACCTGGAGAAAAGGAAGCTTGGGGAAGACCTTCTCCCTCTCTACAACTATCTGAAAGGAGGTTGAAGCAAGGTGGGTGTTGGTCTCTTCTTCCATGTAAGAAGTGATATGACAAGAAGAGATGGCCTCAAGTTGCTTTAGGAGATGTTTAGTTTGATGAATTTCTTCCCTGACAGGGAACAAAAAAGCAACCAAAAAGGCACAATGTGCAGGATAGAACTGGTTTTTTTTGTCCCTTTACTCCTCCAGATACCCAATGGAGCTACACACATACACAATCTTGTAGATCTATCCATGTCACAAGGACAGACATCATAACATCACAGACACAGCAGTGTTTTTCTACATCTTCATTTGCATAACACTTGTTCCTTGCAATACCTTGATGATGTTTGTCCTTGTGCAGATTTTTCCAGAGATGCAGAGATAACAGATCAGCACCAGCTTGTCCTACACAGGAATTGCAAACCCCTTCCCCAGCACAAAACCTTGCTCTTATAAGCAAGTTTTCCACCAGGGAGATGTTACTAATTCCTATCTTATACCTCTTAATGAAAAAGCTCAAAATACATGCTGTAGGAAAGAGGAGGCTTTTGACTGTACTCATACCGCTTTCTATAGTTCCTAATTTGATGATTGTCTATCAGTTAAAAGAAGTAGTTGCACAGGTTATTCGGGCAGGCTGCTTGCAATAGCTGCCCGAGTTAGGTGAGGGGTTATTAAAGCATCTCTAGGGTGGTAAGAGCAGTTCAGACCACTCTTTCCACATGGGTGGGTCAGACTCAGTGTCTGTTGCTGGCACCCAGTTCATCCTTTATGTCTAACTCCAACACTAACCCAGGCTATTCACCTAGCACAGCCAGACGAATTCTCATGATGGATGTACAAGGAAAGAAAAGTACCCTTTTACTCTAGTTTAATTTCTGGAACATCAAATGGTGATCTGAGGGAAGAAAAAAATATTATTTGCAAGGTAAAGAATCTAGGCCTTTAGAGATGCTACTTTGCTTTGTCAGTGTATAACTTGTTACCACTGAGAGCTTTCACCATAAAGAGCCTCCAGTGTGGTCCAAAACAATAACAGGGTATTTGTCAGGCAGGAAACAAATCCAGTTTCATTTTGCCAAGAGACACCAAAAACTAGAGAACAGTGGAAAAAGCATGTTACTCCAGCTTGGGAGCAGAGGTCTGCCAAATCCAGAGAGTGAAAAACAAGAGGCTGTAATCTATACTGGATAATGTCAGAGACTACAGTAAAAAGGTTAAAAGAAATCATCCCTTTCTGCCACATGTTTATTGCCTGCCTTTGTTTAGGCTTACTAGCCTGAAGGCTCATTTTCCTCTCTTGGTCACCAGTTTTCAGGATTTTTTGTCATTGTTTTGTACAAGATGTTGTTTTTCTTCAGAGAGCTTACATGAAGTTTAGCACCAAATCAGAACATTGGTCATTCCAGGAGAGGAAACACCAAATGAGAATAAAAACAGTGGGAGAAAACTACACGTCCCAAATGAGACCAATCCAGACACATGCACAGGCTCCCTCATAAAATGTGAAAAGAGAAATTAAATTCCTGCCAACCCTCTGACAGACATTGTGCATGCTCGGCCTAGATATTTCCTCTTCTTCCTCTCTGCCTTAAGAGGGGACATTATTTGAGCCAAACGTGAAAACAAGCCTGTCAATAAAGATTTATTGGCCTGCTGACAGACTTTACCAATTGCCAGCAGCACCATCACAAAGACTCCGCGAAGGCAGGAGCGTAAGAGTTGCTCAAGAAAGAATCACTTAGACTGATGAGGCCTAACATTGTGTATGTTTGCCTAAACTACCAGCTAATTCAGGTGGGAAATGAGTTCTCAAGAAGATGGACACTCCTCCTGATCTTGATTAACTCCCTTTGTATTGTGGTTTACAGATGTATGTCAGCATTCTCAATCAATCTGCCAGCAAGTCTTTTCTCTAACATATTTCAGCCTGCCACTTGGCCTTTCACTGCGGATAGGTGCTGCCGCAGCTGACAGAGCTCCCAAATGATATCAGGGAACAGTGCTACCTCCTCCTGCTGATACTGACATTGTCCTATTGCAATAAAAATGAAGTCAGTCATCAATTAAAAAAAAAAAAACAATAAACAAAACAACCAAACCCAATGTCCTGGAGTAGCTGTAGTTTTGGATTTGGAAGTGAATACTTCTCAGGTGTCTGTTCAAATATTCCCTAGGACTGAGATTAGCTATAAAAAGTAAGTGTTCAGGGGATGATGTCATTGAAGAGTACTAGTGCTGCTTTGAACACATACCTATCGGTATCATTTGCCAAGTATAGTTGTAATACAATTGCCAAGTATAGTTTTAGGTCTTAAAACTACTATTTTTCTTGAAGTCAGTTAGGATGTTATGACATTTTAGTAGGAATTTACATCGCACAGAGAAGAAACTGCAAATGTAAGTTGGAAAACACCTGCTGGCGTAGCCTGATGAGAAGGAAAGTGGGACCTAGAGCTGACCATGACTACTCAGAAAGCAGCCACAAATGCCTCTGTAGACTCTTTGGCACATCATCGTGCCTTCTGTACACCAACAGTGCTCCACTCAAGTACTGCACTACGTATCAAGTGCAGTACTTCAGGCAGAAAGTAAAGATTTCTCAATTGTGCAGGCAAAATGCATTTACAGTTACAAAACAGTTTGACAGAAGAAAAGGCACCCAGGATGGGGAAAGCTGAGGTGAAAGTCATTCGCTTAAAACACCCTTGTGCCTCAAGACCCTTCCACGCATCCTTTTTCCTAGGACATATTCCTTTTTCTGGACCACATTCCTCTGCTACCCAAGTAGCAATCCATATGGGGGCTGACAGCCTGCTGCAAGAAGAAACGTGGACTGAGGGGTCTAGAAGACAACATAGAGGGAATCATGTTGAGACTAGAAAGCGTGGTTTGGGAGGAAACATCAAAAGAATCAAGATTCTGCTGTGTTAGTTTAAAAAGACACAGAGAAGTGAGATTTAATTTGCTCATTGCATATCAGAAGTTATGCAACATATAAAAGACAAAAAAGGAGAAATATAACTAAGAACATCTGTATTGCTTCCTCGAGAAAGACCTCCTAATTTGTCTCTGTGCAACATCTGGTTCGGTAAGGTCCTGCTCCAAAATGAGAGTCTACAAGCAACAATACAAAAGTCTACTTAAGAAAGGTTAGGCAGTTTTAAATGCCTGCAATAACTGGCAGGGAAAATTCGATTTGCCTTATACATCTTTTGATCATCAATAAATCTACACAATATTCAAGATCCAAAAGAAAACCAGCCTTAAAGTCCATTCATTTTTTTCCATCACCCTGGATTTAAGGTGGTTGGCATTGGAACTTCATAAAATTATATAATGATAGATCATTAAGAGATAAAGACCAAGAATATCTCAGTTAATATGCAGCCTGCTAGTAAGCTAAACCTTCTGCCATGTTTGTTTTTTGTTTAAAACTATCAACCCTCCCACCCCTTCTCATTCCTAAATGTAGCTATAGCTAAACAAATTTATCATCTTCACTACTGCAGAGACAGCGTGTCTCCTAGCTGTGCCACAAGAACTCCAGCTACCTTTTGTCCTCACTTTCCTAAGGGAAGGACAAAGTGTGTGCAAATAAGTCTACAGAGAAGATATCTGCTGCAGTGCTCCACACATTGATGTTCCTGTGAACGTACAGAGAATGGTGAGTGAGCACACAGATGATACACAAAAACAAATGGAAAGGTTTCTAATCTAGACTTTTTTGTAGCATGTCTTTCTAGTGGGTAATTAACATGTTAGTTTCTCTAAACTTCTCACAGTAGTTTTGTTCTTTCACAACTCAGTGAAGGAACAGCTGGGAGGTTTTTTGAAATGCAAGTATTTCTGAATGGCTTGCTTTCTTGTGGGTGACAGGGCCAAAGGGGGCATAAACAATCATCTCCAATCATCTTACAACCTTGCTGATCTGCACCAACAGACAGAGAGACAATTTCTCATTTAGGAGGAGGAAGCAACCAACTTGAGCTGATTGTGGACCAGCCTGTGAATGCCTTTTTTTTTTTTTAAAGATAGGATGGGTTAATTTCCCAGTTCTACACTATTTATCTGTGCTGAGCTGGAAGAGTGTTGAGTGGGAAAGGGTTTCATTGTCCACTAGGGCCTTATGGCTCTTCAACACCCACGACTTCTGCCTCATGTCAAAGAAAAGCAAATAGGTTTATTAAATAGCTGTCAGGGTGAATGAGGCTGCACAGAGAACAAACAGAAGGGAAATTGGATTAGAGGCAGAGTACATGCCACACTAAACAAGGGTACAGATTTACGGCTTTCTCTGCACAACTGGACAAAAAACTTTGAAGACAAGCTTTGGGGAGGGGGAAGCTGAAGTCTGGGGAAAAAGGGACAGGTGACCCACACAGCCCCAGCAGTAGTCCTCCTCCACAGACATGAAGACACCCCTCCTCGGACAGCCTCCTGGCTGTATTTCTCCAGCATATCGTTTCAGTGTGTGAATAGAAAGTGTACCCAGGCTGTTCCCTGCCCACCTCCCTCAGGGAAGATGCCTTCACCCCGACCTTCCCAGGCGTCAGTTCTAAATCACACCATCTAGCCCAGCATAGGCAACAAGAGGGAAAAGAAATCACGGTCAAGCTATTGAGAATTAAACTTTCCTCGATAAAAGCTTTGGCTCACACGCAGGCTCAGGAGAGCTTGGGCTCTTCTGCAAGTGGCTGATAGTTACTCCCAGAGAGACCCCAGCCATATTCTCTCTGTGGAGGAGGAAGTGACAAAATACTTTTTCTTCAGCTACGAACAACTTAAAAGGGATGAAAAATGCAGTTGTACTCACCAAAGGGACTACAGGGGCTGATAAGGTCAGAAGGATTGCAATGCACCAAGCGACCTAAGAGCTGTGTGTTTTGGGGCCAGGAAGCTGCAAATCTCAGCTAGTTCTACCTATGGTAGCTGGATCTGACTATTACTACCTGTGTTGCTACAGCAGCCTGAATTTTTCAGTTACTGAGTGAGGAAACCATACATCATCCATAGCACAGTAACAGAATCCATGGTGAGAAGAATCAGGTCTTGAACTGTTACTCTTGCAAAGTGCCTTCAAAACCTGTCGTTTTGTCTTCTACATCCAAGTCGGAATGCAAAGAGCTAGATCCCAGGTGCTCCTAGACACTTTGGTCCAAGACCAAGGTACCTTTCTCAGCCTTTGCCTCAGCAACACACATCCAAACCCCACCAGGCTGTTTGGGTTTTCTTTACACATCTGACAGAGCACAGCAACACCATCGTTTTAAGAGCACAGGATTTCAGGAAAGCAGAACCCTCCCAATGACTTCATCTTTGTACACTCACATCCCAGAAACCCAAATGTATCCTGGACCGCCTCAAAAGCGGTGTGATGGAGGGGATTCTGCACTGCTACTCTACTCTGGAAACACCCACCTGCAATAATGTATCCAGCTCTAACATCTTCAGCACAGGAAAGACAGGGATCTGTTGGAATGGGTCCACAGGAGGGACACAGAAATGATCAGAAAGTCACACCTCTGCTGTGAAGACAGGCTGAGAGAGTTGGGGTTGTTCAGCCTGGAGAAGAAAAGGCTCCAGGGAGACCTTGTTGTGGCCTTTCAGTACTTAAAGGTCCTTACTAACCCAAACTATTCTATGTTACTATGATTACTGTTATAGCTTAATTCCTGTTTTTATAACAGCATTGGTAATTGTGCTTCTCAGATGTGTGTTGACTTGCATATTTGCAACAACAGAGTGCTTGTAACCAATGTTTCCTGTAGTTTGAATTGAACGGCACCAGAATTTCTCCCAATTTGCTATCATTGGCTAGTAGAGTTTGTCCAACCCTCAGGAAAGGTAAGACAGCATGAGAGAGTGGATGCATACGGTGAATTTTTCTGTAACAGATTCTAAGATTTTAATTTTACATTTAAATTCATCACTTCTTAGCCAGATAAACATTCCTATTTCCTTCTGTCAGAAAGGTGAGAGAAAAGTGTGAGCAGCTGCAGCCCTGCTCACCGCTCTGCTAGTGTCAACATATCTATGTCTTCACTCATTCAGGCTGATTTTGCATATTGTCCTCTGAGTTTCTTAGCACACGGTGGCTGTTGGGTTTCCTTCAGTGCCTGACTGTATCACATGCTGTGATATTTATCTCATATCTCATGATTTCAGGGATCATTTGTGTTAAGATCAGCATGCATTTGGAGTTATTCTTGATTATTTAAACTGGAGGAATTTTACCATGAAGATCAGTTGTGAAGATTGCCTCCAGGCATTAAATATGCTACCTGTAACAGTGTAAAGACACCGTAACATGATGCTGCAAAAAGAAGGGTTTTCACACCATGCATGGTCCAAGTACCACATTCTCCAACCCAAACTCAACTAATAAGGTCTTAGAGATTTAATGCAATACATTATAATATAAAAGTTTAATTTAATACAGCAAGATACAGGCCAACCCATTTTCAGTCACCTAGGTACAGCATCCGTGATATAAATTTTGGGTCTTCTGTATTCTAGCAAAAATCTTGAAGTCTAACAAATGAACCAGTGAAATTCTTTGAATAACTACTGCATTAGCATCTCTCAGGTGATGGTTGAGAGCACAAGGAAGCATTCAGATATTCTGGTAAATAGAGCAAGACACAGAAAATTAAAGAGTTGGAGTTTTTTGTTTGAAGAGGGAAGATACAATCAGGATATCACACCAGTTCTAAAATCTCTAATATCTCCACGTCTTAGCCTGAAAATATCAATACTCCTTTCACCATTTGAGGCTGGATCAAGACCTATATTCCAGCTGACCAGAACATGAACTAGGTTAAGTCCTTAAGCAAGCACAACATGTCATCCAACCAATAAGGTCAGCGTGAAGACAACCAGGTTGCTTAGGTGACCCTGGTAGTGAGAGCAATGATTTGGGTCTGAATGAGGCTATCCATCTAATTGGCAAAATTTTCCCTTCGGAATGAAGTATTCTAGTCATCCGATCCTGCAACTGGGTTTGGCAGGCTCCCTGCATGAGCTTTGCCAGTAGAGACGATGACAAGGTCGAGACACAATACATGCCCAGTCCCTATGTCACCACTGGCTTGGAGGGGGGAACAGCAAGCTGTCATCCCCAGCATGTTTTATGCCCTCTGAGTGACAGGTGTCTGTCATTATTGGCCAGGCAGAATGGTCACAAGTGCTGACCCTCCTGGTCCAAGCGTGGTTCATCTGGGGCACTGATGGGCTTTGGGTCACTGCAGAGGCCAAGAAACAAGCCACTCACACTTCAAGCACACATTGGTACCTCTCTGAGCTTAATAGGTGTTTCCGCAAACCACAAAATTTAGCGTTACAGTGAAAAGTACTTTACACAGCAGTCAGGCAGTGGCACACAGGAAGGATGGTGGCCTGTGATGGCAAGAGAGCCCATGAAAAATCTGTCGCGGAACAGCTCAGGGATCACGAACTGATGAAACTTAGAAGAGCTTCTTCTGCTTTTGCATCAACCCTGAGGAAGCAAAGGCTTCCTCTCCTCCTCCCCACCAGTTTGTCAGGAGCCAATGCTACTGTTACCAGAGAGCAGCTGAAAGTGCTCCTGATGTACCACAGGAATGGGAAGTGGAAGTCTGGTTTTGAATGCATTTTTACAATGATTCAGTCAGTATGGTTTGGGATGCTGTGGCTGTGCTTGGTTTTATGGTCACATTACATGCTGATAGATCTTATATTTTATATTTCACTACCAGAAAGCATAAGTATGCTGTCCATGAATTATCTGAAGAGTTTCAGCTCTCTCAATAATGAAATATAAATCAAAGGCCAAGCTGAGTAGTAGCATGCTTGGAAAATATGGCACATATGCTAACACTGGCAAAGGAGCATTCAAGCCAAATGTTACAGGCTTTAGCTTGTTTGCTTGAAATAAAACAGCTAGAACTAAGCATAAGAAAGTTAATTATTTCTTCCACAGCAGTGCACACATGTAGTAGCTATGAAGTAGGTCAGTAGAGGGATAGCAGACTGGCTGTACTTTATTTGGGGCTGAGAACAGGCTGAATCTGTACAACAAGAAAGCTTGAGGAAGTGATGGCTGCTGGTAAGACTCTTTCCTCATCATCAGTAGTGAGTCTCATTCACTTTATTAAGGGCAGATTTAAGCCTACATAAGCTTCAACAGAAAAAGGGTTAGGTTAATAGCAGTCCCTACTGAAAATCCCACCCATTATGCATACACCAATACCAAGTGAGAGAGCAACATGGTAAAAATTACAATAAATCAAATAATGATACAAACACAGCAGTAAATCTTACGTTACACATCATTATGAGTTTTAAGTCTGGGGCTAAGTAGAAAGTGTATTTGAGATCACAGTAGAGCTTTCCTCAAAAGCCACAAAACTGATAATATTTGTATGTTACAAAACTCAAGCTGTGCATAGGAGCCCCCAGGTTTTCCTTTTCCTATATGAACTAAAAAAAACCCAGCAGATAAAAGTACCATTAAGTTGCTCTGTGGCTTTGCCTGGCCAGAGATTTTGCCTTGAGCAAGTTTCCTGAACAACTGGGCACGTGATAGGCCTGCAGACAAAATTGTTGTGCTGGATACAGAGATCAGATTTGACTGATTAACATATGCTACAATATAGAAGCAGCTATTGAAGTGTCTGGAATGTGGTGAGAAGCAGCAGACTGATAAGCTTCCAAAACAAGCTGTAGATGATGTCCAGTTTCTGGTGAAAGTACAGTAAAGAAAAAAACAGCCAAACATCAGAAACCACTGAAAGCCTGAACTGACCAACCAAAACCAACCCATGGATAGAGATAGCTAAGTTTCAACAATCTGTGAAATTACTGCAGCAGTAAAATGGAAGAGAGTAAAAAGAACATGCACCACAAGTTGAAGTCCTAGAGAAAATGAAGGCCAGGTCTGCATTAGGAAGCAGTAAGACTAAATTAGGAAGGGATCTCTAGAGAAAAGCCCCCAGTGGTGGAAACCCAACTTCAACACTGCATATAGCTTAGTAGCTGCTTCATCCTGCCTAGTGCCTGATTTCCCCCAGACTTGGCACCCATCACCTGAAATGCATTGGGCACACATCTGCTTTCAGACCATCCAGAAAAACAGACCGTGCAACCTTCAGCACTGCCCCAGAACACAAACCAAAGTATACTAACATGGGATGTGTGGGAGACAGACTTCAACAGTGGTCCTGTCCCACACTGGTGTCCAAATGTAGATGCAGTCTAGCTAATCTAAAGTGTATCTGCATTGGAGAAAATCTTCTATTCAAACTTTGCAAAGTGATGTTTTTCATTCTGCAATGGTACTTTTTAGGGAGCTTATTGATTGCCGTAGTCTGCAGTAACTAATATCAAAACCAATTAATCTTGATGTTAGACATGATGCGCTTTAACTTTTGGTCAGCCGTGAAACAGTCAGGTGTTGGACTGGATGTTGTAGGTCCCTTCCAACTGAAAATATTCTGTTCTAGACTTTGCAATCATGCTCGAGTCTAACAAACTGGAGAGAACAGATTTTGTCATTATGTCTCACAGAAAAAAAACCAAACCCTGAATCATAGATTCATGGAATGGCCCAAGTTGGATGGGACCTTAAAGATCATCTAGCTCTAACCCCCTGCCATGGACAGAGATGCCACCTACTAGATCAGGTTACCCAATGCCATATCCCATCTGGCCTTGAACACTGCCAGGCATGGGGCATCCACAACCTCTCTGGGTAACCTGTTCCAGTGACTCACCACTCTGAGTAAAGAATTTTTTCCTAACATCTAATCTAAATCTTTCCTCTTTTAGTTTGAATCACTTCATTTCAGGATGTACGGGAGCTGGACTGGTGCATGAGCAAGGCAGGACAAAGTAGGCTGCTGCAATACTGTGCCAACTATAGCAGCATGTATGCACATGTCTGAGATTCATCGCCCAGAGAGGCTAGACAATTCTTCCTACTGACATACACAGGGAAGTTTGCTCATCATGCTAACCAGACTGCTCATGCTGGTTTACCATTTTCATGGCATCTTTGAACTACCACATAAGGAAATAATCTAGGACTGGCAGCAGGAAACATCTGTGATCACCTCCTGGTAAGCAGAATTATTTTGCTCTCCACCAGCAGTTCCCCCTCAACATGCACACTCTGCCTTTTTCTAAGGAGGGACTGTTCCTTTTGAGTAAGGAGTAGATATTGAGATGCACTGGGACAAATTTAGCCTTTTGGCCCATGGATTTATACAATGAGTTTGCAGACAACTATACATCCTCTTGTTTCATACTAGCTTCTATGTTTCAGGTAGATGCTATCAAAAAAAGCAGCTGGTCACACTACTTTCTCTAAGTAGCAAGACTGTGACCACACCAAGAATCATGGAATAGAATCGTAAAAGTCTTTTCCAACATTAATTATTCTAAGAACATCAAGTCTAATTGTTAACCAAGCACTGCCAAGTCCACCACTAAAATCATGTCCCTAAGCACCACATCTACACATCTTTTAAATCTTCCAGAGATGATGACTCCACCACTTCTCTGGGCAGCCTGTGTGAGGGCTTGACAACCCTTTCAGTGAAGACATTTTTCTTAATATCCAGCTTAAGCCTCTCCTAAAGCAACCTGAGGCCATTTCCTCCTATTCTATCACTTGTTACCTGGGAGAATAGACCAACCACCTTGCTACAACCTCCTCTCAGGTAATACTAGAGAGCAAGAAGGTCTCCCCTGAGCCTTCTTTCCTCCAAGCTAAAGAACCCCAGTTCTGTCAGCCACTCCTCAGAAGACTTGTGCTCTAGACCCTTCACCAGCTTTGTTGTTCTTTTTTGTTGTCCTTCTTTGGACACATTCCAGCACCTCAAGGTCCTTCTCGCAGTGAAGGCCCAAAACTGAACACAGTATTTGAAGTGCAGCCTCAGCAGTCTGAAGTACAAGGAGATACTCACTTCCCTAATCTTGCTGGTCATACTGCTTCAGATACAAGCCAGGATATTGTCGGCTTTCGTAGCCATACCTCTAACCATTAATTTCTGAAAATGAGATCATGCAAGCTACACTTAGCTCTCTTACAAGTTTTAGAGCCATTTGCTCATCCTATGACACTGAAAAGATGTAAAGCTGAACTAAACTGTCTCAATGTCTAAGGTGCTACTCTGTCATCCTTATGGGGCAGCCTATTGGTCACAGAAGATAGGTCTTGCTACTGGACTGTTCTGAAATCTCTTTCATAACAGTGCTGGAAGAAAGTTGGTTAATACCAAAGGAAGACTTTCTTCAGCAGTTTGGTGGTCGGGTTTGTTTGTTTGATTTTTTACCTAGATCTCACTTCAACTTTTAAATGTCAAAAAAATAAACCCTTTCTAGAATAATCACCACCAGCAAACCAATCAAGGAAAAAATGAACTGCACAAGTCGATTTAACATAACTCTGGCTGATTTGAAGTTTATCCACTGTTTGATAAATCATGGCCTGTCTTGTCTCAGGGGTGGT
This sequence comes from Galbula dea, assembly GCA_013399015.1. NCBI lineage: Eukaryota > Metazoa > Chordata > Aves > Piciformes > Galbulidae > Galbula > Galbula dea. Next base: position 77,564 of record VWZX01000899.1, on the reverse strand, counting down.
TATAAGAAAGAGGTCCTGAGTGACAGACAATGTCCCCCGTGCTTCACTCTCTCATCTTCTAGGCTTTCTGGACCTTGTATTTTAATTTGAGTCCCTTCCCAGCTGTGATCAAATAAAGGCAAGAGGCTTTTTCTCAGACTTGATAGGCAAAGTCCCAGAAAAGTAGTACATTAAACACTAACCTGTAGCTGCAGAAGAAAACACAACTGGTAGTTGTTTGCAAAAGCCTGAATTAGAGACTAGTGACTTGAGATAAGATAGGCAATCAGCTCTGACTGCCACTGCAGACTCCTGGTCTACTTACAAGAGAAGACATGTCATCATTCCTCTTGACAGTCCCCAGGATTTCAGGAAGATTGCCTAGTAGTAGCAGGAGAAAGGGGGAAATGAAAACAGGACTCTTAAGGAAGAATGAAGGACTTGAGGAGAGAAGGTCTTAGCTTTATTTTTAACAGAAAGTCTACACCAGCTCTGAGTAAGGTTAGATATGGTTGCATGTCATCTCCAGATGCTTTGGCAGGGGACTGCAACATATGGATATAACACAGATTTTGCTGTTGCAAGAGTCCCTTATAGAGGGATCACAGTGTCAGAAGAAGCTTGAAGAGAAAGAAAGGTCAGTTTATTTGTTGTACTGTTCAAGTAGCAACCTGAATAACATCTTTTTTAATTAGAATTTCTGCCTATTCCTCATGTGCAATTACATTGGCCATCTTACCAACACATCTTCCTAGACACCATCTGTAGAAAGAGTCACACACTACATTAAATTCACCAGCTTCTGTCAGAAGAAAATGGGTCACAAAGTAAAACTCTCAGCTGTATGTTCGACTTAGTATTCACATTAGCCTCTCTAACAGATTGGCAGAGCCCTGGATAACAAGTTCCAAACACAAGCAGTTAGCTCTGCAGCTCCACAGCAGCTCCCTTAGCTGTCGGCTGTGGCAGGATCTATTGCTGGTGGCTAGCTGCATGGAGGAGGAGTGGAGAGGTGCTAGGCCATGAATGGTTGTAAGCCAAGGAAAAAACTCACTGAATATTATTGTTTTCTGCTGTGCAAATTCATACAGAAGCATATGTCATTAAAAGAATAATTGTTTTGCTGCAGTTCCTCGGGAGGTTACAACAATACTTCGTGCTCGCATCTAGATATTAGAGATGATATCTTATTCTATTATGGAGGAAAAAAAATACATAAGTTAGGAACTTCTAAAACTGAAGCTTCACTTGTCCAGTTGTTCTTGGCTGGTTGAGATGGTCACTGTTCTCAAAAACATGCATCTATGGTTAGGAATGTCCAGAGAAATACAATACTGCTCATCCATAGCAGATCCTTCCCTGGGGTGGTATCAAAACCAGTTTAAGAAAGTGCTTATGGATCACAAAAAGGTTTAGTGGAGATGTGAAAAGCCAGAAGAGCTGTTGGAGGGACCTGCCCCCATTCAGGTGCATGGTCCCAGTCAAAAAAGCACCCAGGTCTCTACCTGGCTATGTGGACCCCATTTCTCAGACTGATATTTGGGAGGTGGAGGCAGCTGTGCTCTCACAAAAAGCACCACTGCTTTGTCTTCTTATGCTACAAGGTATATAGTTAACTTGTAAATCTCCCTAGCCCAAGTCTGGGCTGCTTCTATCACTCCTACTTACATGAGAGCTCTAGCTGAGCTATTAATCACTAAAACCACTGCACCTGTCCCCAGGCTTCTTAGTACCTTACTCAGCAAAGACTTATTGAATTGGACATTATTCACCGGAGGGTTTTCCCTTCCCCCCCCCCCCCTTTCTTCCCCAAATGAAACATCTCCTCCTGCTATATGGTCTCTTTAATCCTGAAAATATGCAGAATAGAAACATAGGAAGAGGGTTATTGCAGCAGAGCCTCTTCCTTCTCTTCAGAAACAAATAAAAAGTTCAAAAGTCTCTTGCTTTGGGCCACAACCTTCAGGCCACTTTACCAGAGGCATATGTATGTACATTTTTATTTTATACAGCCTTTCTTCTTCCTTCCCTCAAAGCAGTCCTCTAAAGACCACACAGTATGCAGCATTTGGAATTTTTTTTTTTCCTGTGGAGCTCATTCTAAAGTGCTTCCACAGATATTTTTCTTGCTTTGTGTTGTATTTCCTCTGTAAGCCTTAAAAGACTTGGCAACACAACTTCCCTGGCTGGTATAAATACAGCCATAGATATTTTTAAATCACAAAAGCAAACCTTCCTACTCCCCCTCCCCAAAACCCATATCATGCAAACATCTCTCTCCTCCTTCTGATGGAAGCAATTTCATTATTTTAAAAGCACTTAGTGAGCAAATGGAGGCAATGCTATGAGTGTATGCATACACCAGCCTTCTCAGGAGTCAAGATGATTTTGCTCTCTGTCTACAGAATCACAGAATGGTAGAGGGGTTGGAAGGGATCTCTGGGAATCACCTAGTCCAACCCCCCTGCCACAGCAGGATTCCCTAGACCAGGTCACACAGAAACACATCCAGACAGGTTTTGAATATCTCCAGAGAAGGAGACTCCACAACCTCTCTAGGCAGCCTGATCCAGTGCTCTGGCATCCTCACAGAAAAGAAGTTTTTCCTTATGTTCAGGAGGAACTTCCTGTCTTCTAGTTTGTGCCCATTGCCCCTTGTCCTGTCACTGGACACCACCAAAAAGATACTGTTCCCATACTCTTGACATCCACCCTTTAGATGTTAATAAGAATTGATAGGATTCCCTCTCAGTCTTCTCTTCTCCAGGCTAAACAACCACAGGTCTCTCAGCCTTTCAAGGAAAGACAGATGCTCCACTGCCCTCATCATCCTTGCAGCCCTCTCTGGGACTCCCCAGTAGTTCCCTGTATCTCTTGAACCGGGGAGCCCAGAACTGGACACAACTCTCCAGATGTGGCCTCACTAGGGCAGGGTAGAGAGGGAGGACTACCTCCCTTGACCTGTTGGCCACACTCTTCTTAATGCATCCCAGGATACCACTGGCCTTCTTGGCCACAAAGAGCTTATTTCTGGCTCATGGTGAACTTGCTGTCCACCAGGACTCCCAGGTCCTTCTCTGCAGAATTGCTTTCCAGCAGGTCTAGCAATAAAGCTCTCCTCTTTCATTGCCGCTCTGCACTGCATGGAGCATGCAATCTCCACCAAGGGAGCTGAGCAATGTTGCTCTAAAAGCAAGGGCTGTGGCCCAGTTTGCAGTTGCAGTGAACTAAAACATGGGAGATGAGTCAGTGAGAGATGGTCATTCAAGACTACCCTAGCACACATGCTCTCCTTCTCATCTCATTATGAACTTTAAAGTCCATTAAGTGTTAGCAAGTCCTGTTGCACTACACTTTGCTAGCCTCAGAGCTTCTTAGAATCATAGAATGTTTTGGGTCAGAAGGGACCTTTACAAGTCATCTAGTCCAGCCCTGTCTACTACAGGTTTGTTCCTCTGCAGGGCCATCACAAAGCCATAGTAGATATCAAAAAGCAAAAACCTTTACCAGAACTCCTATAAAACAACATGAATATTGTACTACTCCATGGGGCAAAATCCTTTAAGGAAAATGAGTAATACTGTGCTATCAGCTCATTTGCCAAAAGCAGGCTTGGCAAGGAAAGACTAGCTGTGGAATACATGTCAAGAAGAGTAACAGCTAGGGAAGCAATGGCAAAACAAACAAAGAACTACCTCCACATGTTCAGGCAGATCCTCGTTCCACTACTCTGATCCAAGGAAAAAAAATTGCAGCTGCTCTTGTGTCTGCTCAAGATCTATATTAAAAATGAAAGCAACAGCATCTGCCTGTCCTCCTTCAGGGTGTACTAGAGTTTTCCAGCTCCAGCAGAACATAATCTGCACATGGAGGTTAACATGGTTGAATCAATCTGATCAGGGATGAAAATTCAGCTGCTATCGATTCCCTGCTTACACTGATTGCCCTTCCCAGGTCAGAATGGAGACTCATCCCATTGTTCAGTGAATACAATATTCTGTTCACTACCTCAATTACCCTGACCCCAAGGGGTCCAAAACCCTCCCCCTCACGCATTTACAGTGACAGCTGTCATGCTAATGAATCCACATTGACATTATAATTAAACCATTACACAAAGTGAGGCCACACTTCTCAGCTGTACAACAAACACACACAAGGCCACTTTTGGAGAGGTTGCCCATTAGAAGAGTGGTGTAAAAACGTGAGGTATCCCTCAAGTTTTGGAAGATGAAAATGCAGGCAGAATGTGCAAACTTAAGGATTACTAAATAAGGACAAACCACGAAGAAATGACTTCTGGTTCCCTCTTTAGGGTAGCTTTTGCTGAAGGGGGTGGGGAGGAGGTGAGGGACAGGCTGGAGGGGGACAACTGGGTGACCTTTAAAAGACCCTTCCAACTCAAAACATTCTATGATTCCATTCTATGATTCCATTCTATGATTCCATTCTATGATTCCATTCTATGATTCCATTCTATGATTCCATTCTATGATTCCATTCTATGATTCCATTCTATGACAGACTAGCTTCCTGATAAGTCTCTTTTTGGAGTATATCTTAGAGAGGAAGCACTTCAGGACAACAGGTAGATCCACAAGCAGAGCCAGAGGCACAAAAATCCCTTAAATGTCTGTATTCACCTCACCTGAGCTAGAGATCTCACACATTGCAAACAGTCCAAAGGAAAAAAAAAACCCAAGCACCCCAAATATACACCAGTTGATGTACCTCAGCTGGTCAAGAGGAACTGGGAATAGCTAGGTACTGCATTTGCATTCTGCTTAGCAGAAGTCCTTTGCTCCACAGAGGCACTGCATCTGCACCCAAGCCATTATCCTCCCAGAGTTCCTTTACAACCATGCATCCTTTGCAAGCTTGGCTACTGCTGACCGACATTTTCACCTTTGAAAGTAGTTTGGGGTTTTTTTTCCCAGTAGTAATGGATTGGATGAGTAGAGATAGCTTCATACCATTCAAAGAGCTATTATTCATTGCAGACCTAAATATAGGAGGCTGGAAAAGGCTGAAAGGGAAAAATATTGAGGTTTAAGGAAAAAAAAAAAAAAATGTTCTTTTGCTCTATCCTGTGAGTAATGATTTTCCCAAATAATATTTTTACAGTTATATGGTAGCCCATTACATAAAACTTAACAGTGACTGAAAGATTTTATTCAAAGTATGAATCATATGGTGCAATAGATACAGTGCTCATATAGATGTGGAGTGCAATATACAGAAGGCAGCATTGTGGGGATCATGGAGGGAAGCAATCTGACAGTTTGATGTCACAGTCTGGCCTCAACAGCAAAAGTGTGTACCCTAAAACATTTAGTTTACCAGAAGACTCTCATCTGAATTCAAGCATGAAAGGATTTTAAGAAGTTGGGGGTTTTATTTTATTTTTAATACAGTGTACTCAAGCAAAGGGACAAAATCTGAGTTGTTAGTGCATGTTGTTATTTGGGAGCAAATCCTCCTATATGTGTACTGAAAAGCACTCAGTACAATGCTATACCTCAGACTTTCAAGTTAGTTAATTTTAAGGACACTGCTGTCCTTCAACACAAAGGATTACCTGAACTTACTTGGGGACTTTCATGGCCATCCTGAAGTGATTTCAGAACTATCAGAACAATGAGGAATCAATGAGCCTGTGGGACTATCTAGAGACTTCTGTGTCTATACTGAAGATGTTTAACAGAATTCAGCTTCCACATAACCCAGTGTTACAGAGTGGCAGATGATTAAGCTCTGAAGGCTTGACTTCTGTGTCCTGTCAGTCATTAAAAGCTGCCCACAATACCCTTTGTTAGTTTCTACTACTGGTGAAGGTCACATGGCTTCTGCATATATCATGTTAAAGATGTTTCCCCCAAAGCAATATTTGTGGCAAAGGGCCACAGTCTTTCTCACTATCCTTGCCAAAAAAAGCTGGACTTTGTAGTCTTACTCTGTCAGAGAATAAACTAAGAATTTAAAATAGAATAAAAATCTAACCAGAAACCTTTACTTTTACCTCAAACATTCAGATGTCCTACAATAGGATATGTTCCAGAAAGATTCATTTTCTGTATAGAAAGGCAGCAAATTTCAGCACTTCCAATTGTTTTTAAAGTAACCTCATCCAACTGATAACCACCATGTTTCTTTCCTCCCTTTAGCTCCTCCCCATGACAGAGCGCCTCATACCCTAAAGTAAAAAACAAAAAGCAACATACATAAGGAGGATCATGGAGATAAGTATTCACAAGTTGGGAAGTGCCAGAACCATGGTTACCCTAAAACCCTTAAATCAGCCTGCAGTTGTGAATGTTATATCATCTTTAACTCTGCATTTGCACAGAGCCCATTCATTGCACAGGTTATGTGCCCCACTGTGCAGCAGCCATCAGAAGAACATTGCTAAATTCTTATAAATCACGTGGAGAGCTGAGGAAGTGCACAGCAGGAATATCATGTGGCATCACACAATCTTCCACACAGATGATCAGAAGAGCTGGAAGTCTTACATTCCCTATTATCATATTAAGCCAGTCCAAAGCAAACTTTTAGTACTAGAAGGGGATAAAACCTGGCAAAATTATGGTAACTGAAAGTTGAACCTTGGTCAACAATTTCAGCAATAAGTTACACTTCTGATCCTACTTATAATACTGCTGCATAAACAGAACAAGATCTTAGTACTTTATTTATTATTTTTTTAAATGAGCATAGTTCCTTTACCTTCCCTAGGGCTATGCAAGTCTACAGAAGCTGAAAACTGCCTATAATGTATGTTGTGCTATTCTGGTTTCCTAAACTGTACTTTGAATGATGGATGAGAGGCTGAGGCAGCTGATAACAATGCTAAATGGTGAGAGACCAAATATGCACCAGTAGCTCAGTTGAAATTGCATAGCTGGTATAGAGCTGGGTTTGGGCTGAGAAACAAATTAAGTGTCTTGAGAGCAAGTCAGCCCTAGAGACCTCAAAACAGTTTTATTTTGAGAACAAATTTCTTCTGGGGGATGGGGTGGAAGAGAGAGGAACTTCAAAAAGCTATGAACATTACAACTCTTAACCAAGGATGCAATTAACACATCAATAACCAAAAAGTGATACCAAACAGATTTAATGTACATGCAATCAGATCAGCCTGCTCCTCTATGGAAGTGGAAGCAGCACAAATAGGGAGGGCATCTGTTTCCACACTTTGTGCTAATTTGCTCTGTCCAGGGCAGATCCACCTGTACATATCAGCAGGAATTTGGCTCTTTTTTAAAAGACCTGGTATTTTCCTCTTTGCATGTGGATAAAATCAGAAACATGTTTACCAAGATAAAGTATTTACAAGTGCTGAAACAGCAACTGAAAAGTTTCCCTCTGCCCTGGTACATTTAGTAAATTGTGATGGTAGGAGAGACATCAGTGACCAAGACAACACAAAGTTTTGATGGGAGATAGCTGGTCCCATCTGAAGAAGGATGACTTGACCTGAAAGACTAGATTACATGGAGGGAAGAGTGAACAGGACTCCAGGATAAGATGCTCCAGCAAATAAATCAAAACATGAGTTTTTAGGCTGCCTTTTCACTTCTTGATATTTTAAGAGCCACCATTACTCAAACATAGCATTTAGTAATTCAGCGTGTTTACACAACACCTGAGGAACCACAACTGATCTGTGATATTTGAATTTGGTCGTTGAGCCACAACATAGGCAGAGAAGGGGGTAAAGAAGTCAATATGTTGAAAACCTCATTTCTGCATTTCAGTCTCTCTTCTATTCACCTGCACCAAAGAGAGCTGCTATTCAGTGCACTGTCCCATGTCCCCCCCTCCATTTTTTTTTTTTTATTTTTTTTTAAACAGAAGGGTCCCAAAGATCCCCTCAGCATAATCCTCACTGCCTGAAATTTGACAAGATCCCCACAGCTCTTCAATTACCTTCGTTGGCCTGTCAAGACTCCAGCATCTCAAATTCAGTTAGCTGGTGTTTGGACCTCTGCCAAGGGCCAGCCTTTGCTGCTAATGACAGCCAGCTGAGGGGACACTGAGAGGGGCTGAATTCAATTTGCAGGCCCTCTAATCTGATTAGGGGAGCAGGGTTTTTATTTTCTCCAAAGTTTGCAGTAGCCAGGATGAATGATGGCCAAAGGATGAGCTGTCAACATCGACAAAGGCTTGGAGACAAAAGAAAAAAAATGAGGGGGTATAATTTTTTTTTTAAGAAGAGAAATGAGTCTGCTCTGATTGACAGCACAGAGAGCTGCTGAGTGAATTGTTCAGGTGACAATATTGTGTTTGCAGAGTGTCACTCTGTGTGGGCTGTTAGAGTAAGAATGAATCCCGCTACTAGTCAGATGTCAAACAAATTCCAAGGAAAGCTCTTTTTTTTTTAAATAGATCCAGTGTCCAGCCTCTAATAAATATTGCACTATTCTCCCATCCTAGTCTAAAGCATGTAACACTATGTTTTCTACTTTATGATACTCTATTAGAGCTAGTCAGCTTCAATAAACACTTATTATAGAGTCTCAGCCACTCTTAATTTTTCATTCTTGAACATCTCATGGTTTTGTCTTACTGAGTGGACTGGAGCACTGAGCTAAAAGCAGTCTCTCTTCACATTAAAGCATTCTCTTCAAGCATACAAGTTTTATTCACTCTGTAATACAGCTATGACAAAGTCTAACACTGCTTTCTCACTATGGTTTTCTTAATGTTTGAACAGTTTGCTTTAACAGCTGCTCACTTAGTTAATCTCTTTTGTATCTCCAGAACACGAGCCTAGAGGAAGATGGTGAGCTATGGCATTCTGCAGGCTCTGTTCTTCCTGTTGTGACACCCAGCATGGCACATTTAACACAGCTATGGGTTTTCCTACTAACTCTGCACACATTTATTTTTACTCACCTAGGGCAGATACTGAAAGACAATTATTTAAATAAAAACCTTCTCTGATGAACAAACACAGAGCAGGCTCAGGCATCAATCCAATACAACACAGATCTTCACACACTCAGAATTTCTATTTTGAATTGAGAAACTTTTTGTGGTCTAAAACCCATACCCATAAATCACAGGCAAAGTGAGCAGATATGCTGATAGATGCCAGGGGGAGAACCCTGGTTCCAGATCTGACCCTGAAGCAATATCACAGCTTCCTTGACTTGGATGTTTGAGTGATGCTAGTATGATTCACAGCCTTACAAAGACCAAGAGGACTTCAGTCATCTATGGGAACCCCAAGACGACCAATTTTTCAGAGACAGCACTTCAAAACTCCCAAGAAGGTAAGGTCTGCTAGTCCCTCAAATTACCTCCAAGGAAATACATTGATCAGCAAAAGAGCCAGCTTGGATAGCACATAATACCACCTTGTTTTTATTATCCTGTAATATCCAACACAAAAACCCAAACTCTTACCGTGGGAACACATCAACTGTCAAAGCAGCACAAACAGACAATTTTGGGTATCAGAACTGAGCAGAGGACATGAGAAGAGCCTGAAGGGGCAGCAAGGTAGGACTCAAGACACCACAAACATAGCTGCTTCACCTAAGAGCAGGAGGACCGGCATAGTCTCAGAGATGAACAAGAAGATGCTGGCCATGTCCCAAGAGCTACATGCCAACCACAGGAGAAAGGGAGCCAAATATCCTACAGGTGAGCAGCACCAGAGTCTTGGAAAGGGGCACAAAGAAATTGGATCATTGCCTTTGTGCCTGGAGTCCTGAAACTGGAGGATGGCATTAGAAATCTTAGAAACAGGCTTCAGAAAGAGAAACAAGCAGAAAAAACAGGGAGCGTGTATGATGGAAAAGGGACTGTTGCTGAAACCATGAAGAGGCAGAGAAAAATGAAATCAAAATGGGTAATAACTCTCTTCCTATTCTCCCATAGGCAATATCAGAAGGTGTGCTTGGGCTGCCTTTCTAGCAGGAGGCTCAGTTTGCTAGCAGTTTTGACTCACTTGCCATCCTGAAGTATTTCTGGGCACTCACCTCAGGTAAGATTTCCCTTAACCTCGTAGTTTGTTGGTAGAGAGCTGGTGAGGGGATACTTCTTGGCCACATGCAGAGCTCAGAGGTCTCCTGTGCTTGAGAGTGCAGGCTTAGCATTTGGAAATTGTCTCATCAAGGATGTGCTTTCTGCCTTAGTCCCTATTCAAAGCCTCTGTAAAAGTAAGTGTTCACAAATGCTCAGCTGGAACCTATTACCTTGTCTGCAAAGATCCTTGATGGTCCCTTGCTCTAACCTCCCTCAGTTCTTATGTTCAACTGGATTAGGCTGTCTCCACAGAACATACAAGGGCTAAAGGGCCAAGGAAAATGCTGCTCGCAATCATTCTTCTTGTGGTCTTTTCTCCTGTCTATCTGGGGCCTCCATGGAGCCAGACAGGAGAGCTGACAGCAGGGAAGCTGCCTGTGCTGTGCCCTTGGCTTCCCTTGTTAATGCTCTGGCAGAGAAGAATGAGAGCAGCCTGACAGAGGTGCAGAGGGGTGAGTTAGCAGAGAGGAAGGAAGGACGGGGGGAAGATAAAGCTCAGATGTAGGAGGAAAGCACATAGGAAAGGAGGTACAAGGAAGACGGGAGCAGATGTGGATATATAGGCAGGACAAGCAGCAGGTAGGAGGAAAAATTTTGTTAGCGGTAGGTAAAAAAAAAACCCAACACACCACACCATCCTGCTAGAGCCTGGAGTCAACACCCCAAAGTATTGCTGTTCCTCTCCTGTCAGAAGATGCCTGTGAACATCTCACCATCCTTAGCAGTCCAATACCAATAGCAGATCTCTGACCTCTTCTAACTTGCATCACAAGCTCCATGTCAATGGTTCTAAGGCAAGAATCCATTACACAGACTTACAGATCCCACTCCTGTTGTGGGGAGCAGGCAGGGAAGTCAATCCAATGGTACACAATCACTGGTTTACTATTTTCAATATGCTTTAAATACTATGCAGGTAGAAAGTTACAATCCAAATGAGACTTTGGTGGGAAGCAAAGTCTCCAAAGCCAAAGACCCTAACATTAGAAAGTGGCAGAATTAGTGACTCGTTTATGGTGAATAACCCATGCTCTCTCAATCTGAAAAAGTAATAACATTCCCAAGAAAGCAACACCTTTTATGTCAAGAATAGTACTATATAATGGCTAAATTAGGGAACCCCTTTCACGGCCTTTTGATCCAAGCCTCGTGATAGCCTTTGCAATGAAACTGTCACATGTGCTTGTTCCTTGCTTTGTATCTTTGTTGGGAATAAACTGAACTGTAGCAGATTCCTTTCCTTTGTATTAGCATCTATCCATTCAAAAACACTGACTAGTTACAGAAGAGTATCAGCCCATCATTAATGCTACAAGTTAGATCTAGACTATGAAATGGCCACTTGGCATCTATCTCTGAAGTCTAAAAAGACTCCAAAAATCTAAGACAAATCCACCGAATAATGAATGCAAATGGAAAAGGCAAAAGTACTGAACATCCTAAAAAGCCTATGGATGACAAAACTTCAACAGATGCTGCATACGTTTACATCTTGTTTGAAGCCATTAAAGCAGACACCCCATGGAACATTTGGCCCATTATTCATAATATGCAGAAGATGAAGAGTAACACACTTAATTGAAGCTCTTGTCAAACTGAAAAATTAATTATCCTTCAAAGGTTCTCTGTCAAACTGTCTGTTTCTATTTGCTATACAGGGGCAATATCATTAGAACAGCTCTGCAAGTTCCCTCTCCCAGAAAGCATATTATATTATGTACAAGTAACGAATGCAGAAGGAGCCAAGTCAGGAGTCCTGCGGTATGAAACACTTTCATCAGAAAATGCCCACTCTAAAACCAAACCTGTTTTAAGGGGCCATAGGAAAGCACCAGGCATTGCAGCTTGAGCATGGCTATCTCTACTTGAAAGTTTCTGAGAGGTAGGAAGGGTCATCACAGAACTACAAGATGACCCAACAGCCCAGGTGCTCTCCCAGCTGGAGAATATCTAGGCTCCCTAGCCCTATGTTGTGTATGGCTTTGTAGAAAAGCTGTTTAGAAAGCTCTGCTGTTACTGATTGGGCTCTGCTTTGAGTAAAAGGAACAAAAATCTATGCTGAAAGGAAGGACCATGAGGTCATTGGCTGGTTTGGATTGCTGCTGTCTCTATGAACAGTCCAGAGACCCTCCAAGGGAACAGAAACCAAAGAGAGAGGCTTTCACATCTCAGAAACTACTGAAGGATGCTACTATCATTTCATAACCACCCCTTTTCTTAATCAGGAAAGCAGCAGCAGCTCAAGCAGGGCTTTGTGACCCTTTTTCCACAAGGATGGACGAGGACAATTAAACAGCATTTTGGTGGCAGGCACAGATATCTCAAGACAATAGCCATCTGCCCATGCCCAACCAGAAATAGTCATTCAGTTTCCAAGCCTCCCTCAAGCAAAGGTCTACAGTTCCCCATTGCCCAGGTATTTTCTTTCCCTCCTGGCAACCTCCAGCTCAGAGACAGAAAGAGCAAAGTTCCAAGTGCTTGTTAAAGGCCCCAGTCTACCAAACCTAGAGCATAGCTAGAGTGGAGAAAGACCCCTGGCTTTTTTCACTTGCGCCACATTATCACAGAAAGGTGGATTAGAAGTTATCTCAGCTCTGCTTTCTTTCAGAGCTCCTTGGCAACACATCCACCAAGATATAAATATGCACACACAAAAATTTGCAGCAGGCATATGTGCACGCACACACTAAAGCCAATAGGCAAAAGCATTTCAAAGCACAGGGCAGATATGGCCAGGAGGACAAAGGACTTCAGGTATTTCAGGGAAGAAGGGGAAAATATGGAAGACTTTTTTATACTTTTCTCAAAATTTAGCTTTTTTTAAAGGTAAAAGGTGCCACCTTGGAAAGTAAGTAACTTCACAGCTGTTCCACCTATCACCAATAAGCTTCACACAAATTGCAAGAGCCCAGTTACAGTTTCAGGCACATATTGTGTAAAAAAAAAATAAATTAAGAAGACCCTAATTCTGACCAAAGTAAGGCTGACAAAGGTCCAACTTAGCCTGAATACTCAGTAGTACACTGATCAAATGGCTACAGGCAAGAAAGCTCCCTGTCCCTGAAAGTAGCAGGCAAGTAGCACCTCAGGGACCATTTATTACTTTTCTACACACAACTAGCAGTTAACACTTGCACCAAAGCCAGACAGAATGACACATTGCCATCACAATTTGTGCTCAGCTGTAGTAGCAGCACAGTAGAACAACATACACCAAGCACACAGGCACATACCTTAGGTGTCCCATGGAAGAGGGAAACCAACACATTGTTGTCTTTTGTTATGCTCGCACCCAGAAGTAGCAAAAGAATACAGCAAGTGGCAGCTCTCACCTCAGTATCTGGCTCCACAAAGTCCTGAAGGCTTTCTCAGCAAAGATCAAGATGAAGGCTAGTAACCATAAGCTTCCTACAGTCTTGCTTTCTTCCTGGCCAACCCTAGGTAGGGAAGGCCTTCCTCTCCTCTTTGAGTGGGAGCTTTCCTACAGGTGGTGTGTGTTGATGCAATCAGACACCTGAAGCAAATGTTTTTTCTCCTATGTCAGGTGGGACAGGGATTTGGTATGACATTTTGGGGTCTCCCAGCTCCCAGTTCTTGTCCCCAGACACAGTTGAATCTCTATCTAGTTTCTAATGAGCAGCACCAGGTTGGAAGAAGGAGCAGTCATGTGAAGAAAGCAGCGCTGGGAAGGTCTTTGGGCTCGTGTAAGCTCTTTCCTTGCAGTAGGTAGGAAGGGATCATTTATCAGCTGCTCTTATAGCTCTCTCTTTATGTGTGTGTAAACTGTTTATAAATTGAATGTTGTGCAATAAGATGAAGAAGTATTTATTCTGAGATGGCTATATTAACCACTCTTAAACTAAGGGCAGAGCTAATCATGATCCAGGGTCTGGATACCCTTCTGTGGCTCAGTTTTATTACTATGAGCAGTATTTCTGAAGTTCACATGGCTCCTGTGGTATTCAAGGAAAGAACAAATATAAGATTTTCCAGTGGAACATAAGACTCCTGGAAGTGGGACACATGCATTAGGAAACACAGGCTCTAGGAGGGCAGGAGAAGCAAAACCTCCCTGATTCTGATTTACTGACAGGGCATTTTAAAGAGGAAAATCAAATAGAACAAAATTTATTGTGAAGCAAAGATTCTTGGTCCATCACTTGGAAAAACAAACAAATCCCCCAGTTTCCCTGCTTTATTATACTTGTTTTTCTTCCTACAGATTTAGAAATCTTCATCACATTCATTCCAAGTTTTGAACCTAGTATTTGAATCCTGGTGTCAATACTGTGAAGTTGATAGGACAGAGGGCAATTCTTGGGGAAAAAATCATTCCAGTTTTCTCGTTGGCTCACTTCCATTCCTTGCCCATGCAGCCATGCCGGGCTGATACACATCTACTTCTGGATGGGTTTTAGGCAGTCTTTCAGACCATCATCCATCTCTTCTGAGATAGCTCATGAACTGCCATTTCCAAATGTTATTAGTGCTCTCTAATGTTTCTCTTTCTGATCCTGCTGGTCCCCAGGGTCTCACTCAACATCTGGCTCGGTAAGCTGCTCTGCAGTCACTTTCTGTTTGTTTTGTAAGAGCTGATACCCTGCAGAGTTGATAGTCCACCACGAAAGAAGATCAAACTCTTCCCCTAACATGAGTCTTCATTAGTGAATTGCTGTATCATGGTCCTTTTATGTTTAATCTCCTCAATTAGTTCAAATAATTAATTTACTGCCAGGAAAGTTTACAAAAGCAGATCATTTTAAATAAATACTCACTAAGTAAGTAGACACTAAGTGCACTCAAAACCTACATGTTCTCACCTCAGCAGGCAAAGAGCTATGCACAGTGGTGTCTTTAGCCTCTGTCAGTATTTCTGGGCTAGATAACAGAAAGGAGGGCTCCCAGCTTTTTGAAATCCCTGCTTGTTCTTTGGGGGTGCTCTGCTTTCATCCCAGCTACCTTTCTGGTATCAATATTCAGGCATTCATAGAGAGATATTAATAGTTCATTCCTAGGAGAGCTGCAGGTTAGATATTACTTGTACAGATTACTTGTCAATGTAAATCTCATCTTCCTGAAAACTCTCACAAAGAGCAGAATACATTTACACAATTATCTACAAAGGGAAAATTATTTGGATAAAATAGGTACTACTGTTTTGTCTTTAACTAGCAATTACTGACAAAATGATGCATTTTATTTCTGTGTTTTCTGCACAGACCTTGGAGGTGAGCCATTTCCAAGGGCATGCTTTCCTTACAAACCTGGCTTAAGTGACAATGAATTCTTTCAGGAAGTATTCTTTGTTCAGTTAAACAGTTCATCTTCCAAAAGCTTTGAAATTACTTGGTATTTTGGAAGATGGTCACTCCACAGTATTGATGGCACACTCAACTTTATTTTATATAGAAAAGCAGATAATTACATACGTTTTTGATGTAGGGTTTTAACAAAGAGACTTTCCAGTTTAAACATCATCTTTGAATGGCTGAAGTATTTTCTCTTCAAAGAATCAGAATTAATACCTTGAGATTTCTTTCAAGCAAGAAAAGAATAACAGAATAAAATGAAATGGGGAAAAAATATATTTTTTACTTCTTTACCCTTGTCTGCTAGGCTAATGTTGGAAAACCACAAGAAGGCAAGTGAAAGGAGAACTTTCCATAAGCTGAGTTGTCTTGATTTTCCTGTGGGGCCAAAGAGAAAACCATCCATTTTTCAAATGTTCTAAATGGGAACTTTTCAAAAGAAAACTCCTGTTTTCCTACTAGGTCTAGCTCAGGGTAGGGTCCTTATAACTTGCTATTATGTTTTTGGATATTGAGTGTCTCCACTACTGTCACAGTGGGTAGTTTCCTATGTGTGGAAGACCTCCCTAATCACTGTAGGAAGTCTGAATGTCTTCGTGTTTTGTAGACCTGGACCCACTTACGCATTTGAAATGTTCTTTTCAAACAGAATTCACTATTTTGTAGGGGATTTTTAGAAACATATTTTAAATATCAGAATGCATCAAAACTACAGAGGGCCCTGGACAGGCTGGATCGATGGGCCAAAGCCAATGGCATGAGGTTCAACAAGGCTAAGTGCAGATACCTCACAAAACATTGAGGCCTTGACCCTCTGAAGCACTCTATGGGAGAGGACAGAGTCTTCCAATACCTTGATGGGACACCTGCATGCTTCAGAAAGGCCTTGCTCAGGCGTCCACATGTAAGAACAAGACTTGAGACACAGTGCACGTGTCCTGTGCCTAAAATCTAGAAAAATGAGTGTGGATCCAGAAGCAACCTAAATCTTATTTTTGTAATACTGTGGATTTTAAAGGTAGCCCTTAGCCTGAGGATTCACTTGATTTTTATTGAAATTCTAATGCCAAAAACATTAGGAAACCTACTTACTGTCTCCTAAGTGCTCCTCCCAGCCTTGGAAAAAAGGTCAAGGTTATTATCCCTCATAATCCATCATAAGGAATTTTCAGACATTCAGAAATGATGCTATGGTCATTTTCTGTGCCACCTTAAGTCCTAAGACTGAATATTGTTTCCCAGGCAAGGATAGCAAATAAACTCATTAGTTCAAGTACCTGCCACCTAGGTCAGGAAAGACTCATCCTCCTGTATATGAACATACCTATACCTAAATAAGAGAGAGGGGGCAAGACAATTTCTCAGTGGCTCTTAGGAGAAAGCTCTTTCGTGATGAAATCTTTACTTAAGAAAAGCTCCTAAATCAATTGCACCCAAGTGAGGGGGGGAAAGGGGAGGGAGGAGAAGGAAGGCTGCATTTTCTACACTCAGCATTTTTCCATCACCCTCCCCACCTCCCTCTCCTCCCCACCAGCCAGATGCAGGATGCAAAAAAAAAGATCCAACACAATGGTAGGGCACCTCAGTGTACTTGAATGGGCAGTGAGGGCCTTGGCTAGCAATGCCAAAAGATGTAGCACCAGTCACTTTCCACCATATTTCCTTC
Organism: Galbula dea; assembly: GCA_013399015.1. Taxonomy (NCBI): domain Eukaryota; kingdom Metazoa; phylum Chordata; class Aves; order Piciformes; family Galbulidae; genus Galbula; species Galbula dea. The sequence goes on along the minus strand of VWZX01000899.1, from coordinate 60,575 downwards.
CAGTGGGACAAGAGCAGGGCTTCCATATCAGTTTAGCATACCAGAGACTTAGAGGGGCTTACCAGGCTGCTCTGTTTAGGGGATAAAAGATGGGATCTTGGCAGGAATAAACATGTCACTCAGGGAGCCTGCTTTGCAGGGCCTGATTTCCCTCTCGCGTTGGCTCATTGCTGGCGCAGCTCCCCAGATGCTGCAGCACTAATCCTGATTTATGCTGAGTTTCTGTGGGCGCAGGACCAGCCCCACGATAGCCCCCCTCACCTAGGCGCTCACTGGCACTCAGGAGTAGTCCTCCTCATGCTAGAAAGAAAAAGAATATGATGTTAAAACAATTTTCCAGCATTTTGGGTTGGGGTTCATGGCTTCAAACATGTCTGTGAAGCATTGATTAACTCTGCTGGGACTCAGCACTCATGGTATGGAGCATGGCAATCCCAGTGCTCACTGGATCAGGAACCACATGAGTGAAGTCTGGTCTTCTGATCCTCCCACTGAGGTTAGGTTTGCAAAAGCAGCCAAGATTTTGGTCCATCCATGGCTAAGAATAACTACAGGCACCTTCTTCACTTTCTGCCAACAAGATGTCTCACGGCGGCTACACCAAACCCCAAGATGCATGTTGTCTAAGTCTCTTTTCCAGGGCTAACAGTGAGAAGATGAGAGGAGATGGCTTCAATTTGAAGCAGGGACATTTAGATTAGATATAAGGAGAAATTTCTTTACTGAAATGGTTGTAAAATCTTGGAATAGGCTGCCCAGGGAAGTGAAGGAGTCACTGTCCCTGGAGGTGTTTAAAAAACGTTTAGATATGGTACATAGGGACATGGTTTAATGGTATGTTAGTGATAGGTATGGTTGGACTTGATGATCTTAGAGGTCTCTTCCAACCTTTGTGATTCTGTAATTCTGTAATTCTGCCTTGTGAAGTGAGACAACAACTGCTCATGCACATTCTTGACAGGAGTATTAGAGGAACAAGGGGTTTTATTTATTTATTTATCTGAGTTGCTCACAGGAGAGATAACAAAAAATTGAGCTGGCCATTAACAATATGTTCATTTTCAAATCTTTAACTTTCCATTTACAAAGGGAAGGCTGGCTGCAGTGTTTCCATACTGTTTCACACACAGGTCTTGGTTTTTGGCCATTCCCAAAAGAGAAGAGGGGAGGAAAAAAATTCCTAAGATTTTACAAAGAATTTTAGTGGGTTCCCAAAGATATCTGCTCAACAGGACTAGTAGGTCCTTCACCACTAACACACAAACAACACTTTGTCCTGCCATTTCCATCACACAACGCACAGAGCACTCTCTCCCTCAGATCTCAATGGGAAGTCCACGAAAGACATGGCCCTCCTGGAATTTTTTTTGGAGGGATGTTATCGCTCTCGCCCTTCCCCAACCCTGCCCTCTGCTCAATTCAGCTCAAAGCCACACTCCCTATGAAACTGCAAGCTTCCCTTGCAGATGTTTGGTAACACATCAACGGCCCAGCCCAACACAATGTAATGAAATTCCCCCCAATCTCCCTCAGACGTTACCTAATTGATAAGTGGCCGCCCCGCGCCGCAGCAGCTCTCTCCCTGCCTCATGCGACACAGCCAGGCTCTGTTCCCTTTTGCCATGACATCATGCCGGCACTCGCTGCCCATGCATCATGCTGCCTGCAAGCTTCCTCTTCCACCCCAGATAAATACGGCCGAGACAAACTCCCTCAGCAACACAAGAAGAAGAAAAAAAAAAAGGATAAAAAAATTATTCCCCAAAACTTCCTGCAGCTCCTGTCCCAGACCCTCATTCCTGCTCAGGTTGTGGTGAATGCTGCTGGCCAGGGTCTTGGGCGTGGAGCCCATCTGCCGTGGCCTCTAGCCTCCTGCTGTTTGCTGGCAAAATCCAGAGAGGGAAAAGGCTCAGAAATGCAAAGATTTCTGCTATAAATTCCAGGAACAAATACCAAAGTTCCTTTTGCTTATACAAGCATGCACACACATCGATGGACTTTCCACAGGTTGAAGTACGAGGCCAAATGAGACCATCAGGCTCCAACTGGCAAAAATCTGGTGTAACTTGTTTGGCAGGGCTGAAGATAAGATTGAAATGAGTTTGGTTTACTGTGTACTGCACCACATGTAGAACTGGAAAACAAGGTAGCTCACAGTGAAAAGTGTGTGCAAATAGGTTTAGCAGCCAAAAAGCTATTTTCTTATTTTCCTGTTAGTGGCTTTTGATTTGAGGTTGCCTCCCAACAATTCCCCCTTTGATATACAATCTTTTTGTAGTATAATCTCCCCCATGATTTGAAAGTTGAATTCAAACTTAACCTTCACTGTTTAGTCTAGAGATCTGTGACAAAAAGGATAGCTGTGAATTCTCTATCTTCCTGATCGTAGTTACCCATAGTGGGTCTCAACAAAATATTCACACAAATGTAACTACTGAAATTTGCTATTGTATGCTAGCCAAAATTATCCATAAAACCCTGCGGGATTTAACAAATAAAGTCAGAAAAAATGCATCCAAATATCTGAAAAGTTTTCTTTTCTAAATTAAATATTTTACAAAAGGAGTTTTAGTTTTTAAAAAAGTTTGGTTTCAATTCAAAATACCATTTCAAGATCAAACATACTTTTTCAGTTATAAAAGAATCCCCTCAAATATGATAGAATCATGGAATTGTTGGTGTTGGAAGGGACATTTAAAGGTCTTCTAGTCCCACCCCATGCAATACAACCGAAAATATCTATATTTGCATGCATGCACACACACACACACACACACGTAAGCACGCAGAGGGACACAGAGAAAGTAGGAGAGAACCCCCAAGGAAAACTAGCTCCTTTTTATTTAAGTAAAAACTAACTCTGAACAATTTTTTCCTTCTAGTTTCTTACTTCAGATTTAAAAAAAAAACAAAAAACCAAACCACCAACAACATAAAAATAGAGGTCAACTATTCACTCCTAGTACTTACAAAACACACAATAACCTTTACTTCCTTCCCTTCCAAAAACCCCACGATGAACATCCAGGCTCCAAGGTCTAAATCTGTATCCATGAAACACAGGAAATAGTAAATTTTTGAGCCTAAAACACAAAAAGAAGAATAACAGAGGTTCACTTCTGTTAATGCTGATCATGTAATTAATGCCCAGAATGTTGTGAAGCCCTTAGCATGGAAATATCACAAGGAAGACCACCACATCTGCTCGCATCTTAAATCCCTTGGCGTTATTCTCTCCCACTGCAGGAACACAGGATAGACAAAACAGATACAAACAGGATTTTATTTTCCTCCTCTCTCTCTCTCACTTGAGGAGAACATGGCCATAACTCCACTGAGAATAAACAACCCTACAGCTAATCTTCCCACTCCTTGGGATGGTTTGTTGAAATTAGTGAAAGGATGCAGACGTTGCACAGACTGCTTGATAAGAGTTATAAGCACTGCTTTGTTATGATTAAAGAGAGGGAGCATAACTTTGCTGTCTCCAATGATTTTAAAACACAACATTCTCCCTCAGCTATCTTCCCTACCTACTCTATTTACATTAAATAGATGCATGAGTAAGTTTGGGGATGTGCATATGGAAGGAAAATAAATGGCTTCCAAAGGGAGGGTGTTTTCTCTATTGTATACATTTTTGGAGGATGTGGCAATATAAACCACAAAATCTAAAATGAGAACAACTCAGAAAGAACCACCAGAACTCAAAAAAAAAAAAAAACAGAAAACCCCAAATCCAAAACCCAACAGAACCTGGGGGTACAGGCAGCCTATTTTGCTTGAAATATTAACAGAGATGTCAATAAGGAAATATAGGTATCTGTTAACAATATGCACCTCAGTATTGATACAAAATGGGAGATAATGGGATTGAAAGCAGCCCTGTGGAGAAGAGTTTGGAGTACTAGCAGATGAAAGGCTGGATATGAGCTGTCAATGTGCACTCACAATACAGAAAGCCAACTGTATCCTGGGCTGCATCCAAAGCAGTACGGCCAGTAGGTTGAGGGAGGGGATTCTGCCACTCTACTCTGGTCTCTGGTGAGACCTCACCTGCAGTGCTGTGTCCAGCTCTGGAGTCCTCACCACAGGAAAGACCTGGATCTGATGGAGCGGGTCCAGGGAAGGCTACAAAAATTATCTAAGGGTTGGAATACCTCTGCTGTGATGAAAGCTGAGAGAGTTTGGGTTGATCAGCCTGGAAAAGAGAAAGCTCCAGGGGCAAATTAGTGCGGTCTTTCAGTACTTAAAGAGGCCTGTAAGAAATATGGGGACAGACTTTTTAGCAGGTCCTGATGGAACAGGACAAGGGGTAATGGTATTGAACTGAAGGAGGAAAGATTTAGACCAGATAGAAGGAAAATGTATTTTATACTGAAGATGGTGAAACACTCACTTTAGTTGCCCAGAGAGGTGGTAGAAACCCCATCCCTGGAAACATTACAAGTGAGGTTGGATGAGGCTCTGAGTAACCTGTTTGAGTTGAAGATATCTCTGCTTGCTGCGGGGGTGTTGGACTAGATGACTTTGAAAGATCTTTTCCAACTCAAAGCATTCTATGATTACCCAAGCTTACACATAGCTTTATAATGAGTGGTGTGAGTATTTTCACCTTGATACTCCTCAAGTGCTCTGACATTAAAATGCTGCAGCTAGTTTATTTGATAATTTAACTCAAATAGTAGTTTATGAGTAGCAGCAGCAATAGAGTATCACCACTGCTGCTTTAGGAGTAAGAAATCAATACCTGTTCAGGCAAGTGCCCCAGTGCACCCCACTGCACCCCATTATTTTTAAGAGCACTACCGATGCCAACAGCAAGTGTTGAGTATGCAAGCACTGGCGTGATCCATTTTCTGCAGCTCTCTGTGTGGCAAGATTTGTGACACATATTCAGGCTGCAGCTGCTCTGAGGCAGACCAAGAGACTGTCTCTGCATTTCATATCACTCCACGCGCTGCAGGATCCCTAACCAAGGCTCCTCAGAGCTGCGGTAACAGTGATAACGAGCTGTCGTCGTCTCTGTCGGCTAGAGTAGACGTAGGTGGAAAAATCCTTCAGCTAATGTCGGTCTGGCACTTGCTGAATGTGCAGGGAAGGTAGAAAGATGGAGGGCAGAGACTACTAACAGGGAGATAAAAGTAGGACATTCCATATCTGATTTCACAGACTCTTGATGGTTTTTTTTCCTTTTCCGTTGGTTTGTCAGTGATTTTACTATATTTATTTATCCCCTAAAGAGGTAACTCTACTGCTGCCATTTGTTCTTTGACCAAACAGCACCTAAAAAAGAACTTCATGTTGTTGTTAAAACTACAGTTGAACTAAGCTCCAATTCATTACCATGGCTATGTTTTTGTACATAAGTTTGGACATAGATGACTCCAATTTAGTTTTAGGCAAATTCAACACCAAGTTTCAAAAAACTGAATTTAGTAACTTTGGTACAGTTACAAATGAACGATCTGTAGCATAAAAATGAAAACAACATAACTACAGCGTTTTAAGAAGAGCGTATCTGAATAGCAAAAGATTTGAAGCGAATATCAAGCAGTAGTTTGTCTGCCTTCAAAATGTATAGTTAATGGAGTGTGTGTAAATCTGTAATGGTTGTTGTTCTTTAAGAAGTATAAAATTACTGAAAAATACATATCAGCCCGTCCAGCACCTCAGTTGCAAAAACATGGCAGTGCAGTCTCTGTAACCATGCACACTTCTGTGTGGTTTTGCTGGTCTGGCAGTGTGGGAGCTGGACAGCAGGAACAGCACAACTCATTGCACACCTTGATGTGACAAAAACCATTAACACAACAAATTATTATTTTCTTGTTATAATTTATTTTCTTTTTGAAAGGTAAATATGAAAACAATGTAGTCTGGATTGGATGGGGCTTGACTATATACAAATATGATAGCTGAGTACTGGGTGTTAATTCAGCACCATCTGAAAAGGCATGCAGGTTTGCCTTGCAATGAAGTCCATGAATCCTGCCACAATTCTTCAGACTTCACTTTAAGAGCTTTTTTTTTTTATTATTTCTTTAATATAGTCAAAAGTATTTCTTTCATGCAGGCAGGACAGTGTGGGCCAAGTCCTGCAGGCTATTTAGTGAGTCTGACTATAGACTTCTGAATGTACTGGTACCATAAAAATATATACACATGTGCCTATACATGTACAGTGTTTGTCTGTATTTGTGTGCATATACATGTAGTATATACAGACACACATGCATCATATGTATGATTTTGCAATATGAAACCAATTTATTTGTTATCATGGAAAGGAAGAAAGTGATGTGTTATTTCCTTTCTGTGCACTATAAGGTACAAAAGTTGGCTTTTTAAATCGTGCTGCAGCACTAATTACTTGCAAGCATTGTCATCTCACAGAACTGTGCAACTACTGATGTATCTTCAGCATAGTGTACTTGCTAACCTTGTCACTTTTGTATGCCATGTGTTTGTAATCACAGGTCCATGGAGCTGGCAAAAAAATCACTCTTTCCAGCTGTTCTATCCTTTTACCAGCATCACATTTGGAGAGCAAACTGTAAATAATAAGGAGTTGATGAAGCTTCCATAGCTAGCAAATTTCCAACTTCAAAAGCTTTTCTGCTTCTGAAGTTAATGGTTGACTTCCCTCTGGGTTCACTTTTCATGCTTTTACTATGTGCCATTCTAAACCATTAATAACTGTCGATGTTTGTGGCTATCATACAAGGACTCGAAAACATATGACCATTCTTCATGGTTCAGAGTTGCAGATCACAAGTCTGTTCGAAGTAAAAGGCTAAATGAGTGTTTCACAGAAAAGGTTTTTACGTTACAAAACCACTCTCATCTTTAGAAGATGCAACAAGCTTTCTTTTTCAAGAATGGTGGGAGATTTCTAGATATTTTAAATAAGGTTAATACATCCAGAATCTGTAACAGTCAAGCCCTTTCAGGTACTAGTTGTCTTTCTGGTATTTATGCTCGGGAGTTAAACATGCGGGACCCAATGGACCTTCTATGTGAAGATGTACTCTCCACTCAATGGGATGTACACATCCATGCTGATGATGAGTCAGCACACACCAGCTACATCTCTTTCTCTGCTGCAAGCACAGCAGTCTTTGAGGATAAAAGAAGAAGGTGGGTAGGGAAGAATTTGAAGCCCATTGGGTATGGTGTTGGAAGATTAATCTCCTTAGAACAGCAGGATTTTGTGGCAAGGCATAATATAAGCCCAGTATTTAAACTTCAAATGTATAGTCATTGAACCCATTCACTTCAGATTAAAGCATCAAGTTTCTAATAAATAATATCAACAATATTTTTAAAACAACAACTATAACCCTAAAGAAGAAAGCAACACATTCTTTTGGGTTTTCAGTTATCAGACAATACCAAACAAGTATTCCACTTCAGAGCTGCAGAGTATGAAACATGACCACATAGAATCAAAGAACTGTTCAGGTTGGTAGAAGGCTCTTGAGATAACAAGGTCTGCCCATGCAGCAAAAGCAGGGTCACCTAGAGCAGGTTACCCCTGATTGTATCCAGTTGGGTTTTGCACATCTCCATGAATTAAGACTCCACAAACTCTCTGGTCAACCTGTGCCAGTGTTAAGTCCTCCCCAGTAAAAAAGTGTTTTCTAGTGTTCAGAGGGAGCCTCCTCAGCGAGTGCCCATTGCCTCTGGTCCTATCACTGTGCACCACTGGAAAAAACATGTCTGTCTTCTTCATTCCCTTCTCTCAGTTGTTTATAGACATCAATGAGAACCCTTAAACCTACTCTTCTCCAGGCTGCACAGTCCCAACACTCTCAGCCTTTTTTCATATGTGGGGTGCTCCAGTCCCTTCATCATCCATGTGGCCCTTTGCTGGAATCCCTCTTTTGTCTTGTGCTGGGGATCCCAGAACGGGGATCAGGACTCCAGCTGTGGTTTCACCAGTGCTGAATAGAAAGAAAGGATCATCTCCCTTAACCTGTGAGCAATATTCCTCCTAATTCAGCCCTGGATGCTATTGGCCTTCTTTGCCACGAGGGTGCATTGCTGGGTCATTGCCAGCTTGTTGTCCAGCAGGACTCCATGGTCCTTCTCTGCACAGCTGCTTTCCAGCCAGTTGACCCCCAGCACATACTGATACATAACCTCTGTCAATTGCAGATGGAGCAGCTCAGAAGGAGAGTGCCACCACCTGCATGTCAGGTAGCAGCTTGCTGCATTAAGTACAATATATCACTAAGGACAACATAGAAAGGGGTACTACCTTGAGAGTTGACCTTGTTCACAATGAGTACAGTTCATCAGATGTTAATGGAAAGTAAATTTTCTTTTCATCACTGATTGAAATATGATGTACAACAGCAAAAGGAAAAGGCAAATATCTCACACTGCTATGTTTTTGAAGTGGACATATCCATTACAACTGAGATCACCTGTAATCTAAGATTAGGGTTGACACTGCAGGCACAAAACAGGCAAAAGTTGGACTTTGTCCTGAAGTCTTAATACAAAATCATGTAGATGTTTCAACATTTGAGCCAACATCTCATAAATATTTCCTTTTTTTCTGTGATAAACAAACAACTTTCTCCAGCTTTGGTTTGTATTCTCTCTAACCTTAACAGCACATCCAAGCATATCAAACACTCAGGTGAATAAGTTCACATCCCTGTGATCCAGCTCAGATCTGAGCTTGAAATCTGTCTCAGCAGTTCTTCAAGAACATCTGCTGAAACTGTTTACCAAACTGAGTTTCTTAATTGCTTTTCTTCTCCCTCACATCAGGCTGTGTTTACACAAAGAATTTCAGCAGTTAGTATATAAAAATCTACATATTTACAACCATAAACCAGTTTGGGACAAATAGCATAACAAATTCTTTCCATTTGGTGTTTTCTTATTTATTTGTAATTCTGTCTACAGAATCCTTGCCTCAAAGACATGCTGCCACCCTTTTGCTTATACTCTGCATGCCTACAAAAGCTAGTAAAAGTAATCAAGGCAAATATTTTATCATTGCATTGCTCAAGATAAAGCACAGAGTGAGAAAGTGGAGGAGGCTGTCAAACCCTGACACTCATGGACATTTAAAGAGAGTTGTTTTCAAGACTCAAAGGACAGGTGTGGCTCAGAACAGTTGTCTTTGCATAGGCACCCAACTGACGTGTCCCAGGGCACCTGGGATATTGGCATAAGGCTGGCACATATGATAAAAAAGTATGGGAAACTCAGGCCAAGTGAACAGCAGCTGAAACCCAGATGTGGTGCCCTGGGGACACATCAAACAGCACACAGACCTCTATGGGTAAACAACCAAATCAAGGCTGGCCATCTCACAACTACCTATAGCCAGGCAATGTGTGCAAGGAACTTATCCCCTCAGGTCCACCAAGTTGTTTTAAGAAAGCCCCCTCTGGTATCTTCCCTGTTACTTGAGCACACTTGAATGATTTAAATTAAAATAACCAAATTATAGGTTTATGCAGGCAGAGATTATCTTTCAGTAGTTTCTGCAGTTGCTTTCCACTCTGTGAAATAGTTATACAGCGAAAGAGACAGGCACCAAACAAATGCCTCTCCCAAACTACTCCACATGAAGGTAAGTGCCAGTTTCTCCAAATTCTAGGTGCTTTTTATACAGTGGAACATAATCAAAGGACTAAACTAGGGAGAACTTTCTCCAAGAGTGTCCTAGCCCTGAAGCTGGGGCAACAGTTCTGTGCTCCTGCATCCCCTTCTGGTTGCAACAACCATTCTAGCAGATCCTGAGATAAAAACTATCATTGCCATGAGATTTCATTTGCTTCTGATTGAAAAAAAAAAAAGTATTAATGTCTTCTGAAGTAAGTAGCTTAGTTTCAAGTATTAAGAGAGAAAAATGAAAATATGTAAAATTCATCATCATGAAAACTTCAGTTGTCCTTAGCTTTTTCCTCAATAGACAAAAACCATAATCCAAAACAAAACAAAGAAAATTGTTCACACAACCCTTTTAAATTTAGATTAAATTAAATTAACTTTTGATTAAATTAAATTGGATGCGTCTTTTAAAAATGGAAATGAACCAAAGGAAGCAGAAATTTGACCACAATTGCAGGCAAGCTAGTGGTGGTAAACATGGCTTCCAAAGATGTTTGGGAATCAGATATCTGCAAAGTTTAGTATTCAAATGTTTGCCAGAGCAACAAGCTCTGACCATGATAAGACTCACTTAGGATCCTATCTGGTCAAGACAGTCTTTTAAACACAAAGGTGAGAAAGAACAGAAGCAGAAAGTGGAAGAAACAACCCTAGATATTTTGTTGACTAGGTCACCTTCTAAAAGTTGACAGTTGCTGTCCATCCTCTCCCCGCAAAATTTACACAACATAAGAAGAAAGTTTCACATTGGCTTTTGTGGGGAGAAGCATACAAAAGAGAACATGACAGGCTCTACCGGTACACAGTGCCATCAGCAGACATTGCCAGCTCTGAAGAGGTCTATCTCACAGTGACAGAGCACACGTTTGCACATCACAAGCATCCATGAGCGTATCTATTTCACACACACCAGAAGACTTGTACTTCAAGACACTCTGGCAGACTAAAGCAGACGTTCCAGTGGAAGTGTGTTTTCCCAAATAAGATTTCTGAGTGTGCTGCCACATCTTTGCCCAACACCATTTGTACAACAACCATGACTAAATTTATATAGCGGTTATTGCTACATAAGCATTTCTTGCATTCCGCACCTAAGTGACCGAACCGTCCTATGACTCTTAAACATCCGTGCATGAAGGCGACTTTCCTGCCTCACTGCCACCGCACGTGACAAGACAAAAATAAAACCACAGGCCTCTTGTAAACTTTAATCACCATATTAACACCCATGAGAAAAGCTTTGGGTGATCCCAATCTTGTTTAAGAGGGTTCAGCTGTAGATACTTACAGGATGTTCTACTCCTGCTGATTGCTCATTATCCAAAATTAGCTCTCAGAGCAGCCTTTGCCATAGTGTCTGGCAAAGTGGAAACTGGACCTGTTTTCAAGAGCTTTTGACATTCTCAGGACCTCCACTCTTCCAGGAATGCATGCCTGCACGAAGCAGGACATTACACAGCGTTCTGCAGAGAGACATCAAGAGAGTTGTTACTGGATGAGGAAATAATGGAGCGATGATGATTTTGTTGCTTTCCTGATATACTTACCAGTTTATTCGGCTTTTGGCTCCCATTTTAATGGTTTTCAAGTTTCAGGCTCTGTAGTAGGTCTAATAGCTCTTGGACACGATAGGTCCAATCTTACAGGCTTTTTGAAGGCAAAATTCCTGTTGATCTTTGTGATGTTGTCCCAGAATTCAGAGAAAAATTGAATCCCTTGTGCTTTCCTCAAAAAATATGCCTGATGTAAAAACCTGTAGCCTTGCTGAAAAGCTTAGATTATGAAAGTACCTTCAAAATATGAAAACACTTGCCTACAGAAAAAACAACTCTTCAGTCAAAGCAGAGCATAAACCATATGTCTTTTATATACATAAAATCTCTTGAGTGCATCTTGTATAAATTATTTTAGATGGTAATTCAAACTCCTATTAAGGCCAGGCTTACAGTTTCTAAGCTCTGAAAACCTGTAAAAACAAATTACATTTTGAGGATTTCTTCAAACTTTTCCTTAGACAAATGGAGGTTACAGTAGCTGTTGATTTAACTCCAGCAGGATGATGTGCTGATATAGTTTATTTATTAGCTGTAACAAGATTCAGTGATACTTGTGGTAACCTGAGCTGGTTTAATGCTGGAGAGGTTTCTTTCTTACAGGAAAATGCACTTTTTTGCCAAAACCTAAGATATTTCACCAATCTACTCATCAGAATAGATCTGATTATTTTGTGCCAACTCTTGTTTTGATATTGTCAAAACATTTACATTTATGTGCTTTTTACTTATTGCTATATTACAGTAAAATATTTGGTTTACATGTTATTTACACATTGCATACTACATTAACAAAATGGAACCTTAATCAAAACTGCTCAGAACAGCAAAACCAAAATCAAAACTTCTCACCTTTTCAAGATGAAGATCTGCTACTCCAAGTGAGATATTTCTTTTTTTTTTTTTAATGGATGACTTATTCTCATGATTCCTCTTGAAAGTTTCCTGTAGAACAGAGAGCTTCCACTGGTTTTGTAATAGGAGTGGAAATGTGCTCACTTTGAGCCTTAAAAAAAAATAATTCACATCCTCTCATTTCATTTTTTTAAATTTTCCTGTTTCTTTTCACTCCATATCATTAATATTTATTTTTTTAAAAAACTTTGTGGCAACGATTGCTTGGTATTGCTGTATTTTTCCATATGAAAATTTCTTTTTATGTGGCCATTATGTAAATAAATACGTCTAAAATATACTTTGCCATGTTACAAAATGAAGCTTTAAAACATATGCTTCTTATAACTCTTATAAAAATTAATGAAACACTCATTCTTACACAGTGGGTCTAGCTTAACTTTGAAAAACAATCTGAAAACACTAAACTAAAATAAATGAGATTGCTGTTAATGAAAAATATCCATTTAAAATACTTTGGTATTTAAATTTAGCTCCTTCAGCCTCTAGTATATCAATTTAGACGTAAGCCAGTTTGTCTTACAAATGATAAAGTCTAGACAAAACCAGAATGGACCATTTAGAAGCAAAGCTGTGCTTTCATTACATAATTTTGGGGCAGAATTGAGGGAACAAATCTTAAACATTAAGATTGTGGCATAGGAATACCAGCAAAGAGATTGTTGCTTTTCCAGTTGATTCTGTCCAGCATTTCCTGACAATTTACTCCTGCAGAAGCTATAGTCTCCACTGAAATGGCTGTAATTAAGAAAATAGATTCTGGACAGGTGCTGGTCCTAACCAGGATGACTGGATGGCAACGAAGAGCCCCAGACAAATCCACACATGGCTGCAGGCTGCACAGACCAATTGTCCATGAGATACGCATGCAAGAGGCTGCTTCTCCAAAACACAGAGGGAGTGATAAGCATGGACAGTGGTGGCTGTTTTGGGGTTCTCTTGACCCTGATCATAGAAGCATACAATGTTTTAGGTTGGAAGGGACATTTAAAAGTCATCTAGTCCAAGCCCCCTGCAGTGAGCCGGGTCATCTTCAAGTAGATCAAGTCACTCAAAGCCTCTTCCAATCTCACAAGTAATGTTTCCAGGGATGGGATTTCTAACACCTCTCTAGGCAACTTAAACCAGTGTTTCACCATCCACAGTATAAAATATTTCTTCCTTCTATCTAGACTAAATCTCTCCCCTTTCAGTTTGAAACCATCACCCTTTGTCCTGTTGCAACAGGCCCTGCTAAAAAATTGGCTCCATCTTTCTTATGGGCCCTCTTTAAGTACTGAAAGACCACAACAAGGTCTCCCTGGACCCTTCTCCTCTCTAGGCTGAACAACTTCAACTTTCTCAGCCTTTTGTCATAACAAAGGTGCTCCAAACCTCTTATCATTTTTGTGTTCCTCCTCCTGACCCATTCCAAAAGGTCCATGTTTTTCCTATGCTGAGGACTCCAGAGCTGGACACAGCACTGCAGGTGAGGTCTAACCAGAGCAGAGCAGAGGGGCAGGATCACCTCCCTCAGTCTGCTGGCTTTGCTGCTTTGGATGTAGCACAGGACACAGTTGGATTTCTGGGCTACAAACTCACATTGCCAGCTCATGTCAAGCTTTTCATCTACCAGTACCCGAAGTCCTTCTCTGCAGGGCTGAGATCACTCATATCATTCCCCAGCCTCTGTTGGTACCTGGGGTTGTCATGACCAGGTGCAAGACCTTGCACTTGTCCTCGTTGAACCTCATAATGATTACACAGACCTGGGTAGAGCCAAGCAGGTGGAGATGTGGAATCTGGCTTGAGGAACAGGCACTGATCCTGCTCATAGTGGGTCTGTCTCTCTCAGCATAACAGGGGAAAACTGATTTTCTAATGGGGTGTCCCAGAGGTATGAAAGTCCTGAATGGGAACTGCACAGAGAAAAGGATACCTCACAGCTCAGCACCATGGCAATATCTGTGGGTGAAGCAACCTGCACAGTACGTATTAGAGAAACTCACTCTTCAGAAATACATGTTTTTCTTCACTTACAAAAAAAATGTCAGAGTAAGCAGCGCATTTGTGATCTGGCAGCTGGAGAGGGAGCAGCTACATAAGGAAGAGTTCAGGACAAAGTGCAGGAAAGAGATACAGAGCAGCATAGTTCAGCTTTCCCTACAGAAGGCAGGTCTCTGCTTTTCAACTCACAAATAAGACAGGAAGAGATGCAGCCTGATCAAAGAGCAGTTGAAACCACATACAGCTTCCACTTAGAGCATCCTGCAGCTGGCCAACCCGTGTCAGGGTCGAATCAATATTTGGCACAGGCCACCACTGTTTGTTTTTAACTTGAGTCATTAAGAATGACCAAAGGCTCTCAGGTCATATGGATGATTCTTTCAGGAAAGGAAAAGTGAAAAATGTGAGAATTTGCCAACTTGAGGGATATAAAAATGATACAATGTTGTTTTATAAGAAGCAAATTTTCCACACCTTACACATCCTTCTTAGGAAAAGCCTTAACCCACCTAGAAACACTACTCTGCATCAACATTCAGGTGAGATTGTTCTTGATAAATCACCTAGGACACTTCCTGAATCAATCAAATCCTCTTGTAATGAAAATATTCCATAGCAGATCTTGTCATACCTTGTAAAAAGGGATATTCATTTCACTGCTGGATATATCACAGCAATAAAAAAATCACTTATCACTGGACAAGAAGATAGAATTTTTTCAAAGTGGCTAGGATATTGGGGGCAGGAGAGGCAGAGGTTACGGTTAATCTTATAAGATTAGGACCACTGTTTACAGCTTACCTTTTGAATGATGTATTATGTTGTCCAATGAAGCTAATCTACTGTGGCTTTCATCAGTTTCTCTTCTAGTACTAACAGCAGTAAAGATGAAACTCTGCATTTTTGTGAAGAAAAACCACCAACAAATAAAAAAATAAATGTAGCATGCACATTTTTTTCCTACTATCTTTGTTGGTGTTCCCATTTTTCCTCCAAAGGGCTGGCAATGGTCAAGGATGAAGGTTATGCGTGGGGAAAGGACAGCTTTACATCACACACAGAGGGGCAGTGATGCCTGTCCTCTAAAAATCGGTGTCCTACAAGGGCTGGTAGAAATGGGGAATGTCCTTTCTTGCAGCAGCAAAGTCACTTAGAAGCATGGAGATGGGAAGGCTGGAGGAGTCTGGGTGGTATAGGCACACTGAAACCCAGGCCCAACTCTTGGACAACATAACACTAGAAGAAGGACATTTAGGTGTTGGAGCGTGTCCAAAGGACAACAAAGCCAGTGAAGGGTTTAGAGCACAAGTCTTAAGAGTAGTGGCAGAGAGAACTGGGGTTGTTTAGTCTGGAGAAAAGGATGCTCAGGGGACACTTTATCACTCTACAACTACCTGGAGGGAGATCATGTCAAGGTAGGAATCAGTTTGTTCTCTCAAGTAGGACAAGAGGAAATGGCCTCAAGTTGTGCCAGGGAGGCTTAGGTTCCAGTCACTGTAATTCACCCTGCTTAACTTTGTTCAGTGCTGGTGGAGTAGGCAAATGTTTCAGAATAAATAACCCGCTGGTTTCATTGAACTTATCTTTCAACAAAACAAGGCCATGGTTTGAAGCTGCTGTCAAACTTCTCAGAGCATCTGCCTGGGATTTGTCTGGCCTTTCCCAGCTCATTTTATGATGAGGCTAAAGAGAAAAGGCTAGCTTAAATCTCCCCTTTTTTAGTTTAAAACCATTACCCTTGTCATGTTGCAACAGGCTTTGCTAAAATGATGAGCAGGGTGAATGTGAAATACTATTAAAATTTAATATTAAACCCACGGAAAAAAATTACATCATGAAATGATTTGTTATCATTTATTCCCCCATAAAAAGTTGATAAAGCCTACTAGTTCTTATAACATACTAAAATTTGTGGATCTGCTCCCACAACAGAATCTTCATCAAAACTTCTTTACGGGCCCTTTTTTTTCTGTAGCCACATAACTGGAAACTTAATTCATGGAATGATAGAATGATTTGGGTTGGAAGGGACCTTTAAAGTTCATCTAGTCCAACCTCTCTTCCATAGTCAGGGACATCTTCAACTAGATAAGGCGAAGCTTGTGACAAACCGAAATATTGTGGAGGAGCTCTTTCTACAGGGGGCAGTTGTTTAAAATCAGCTCCTCCATGGATACTGGAAAAGCAAAACATTCTGCAGAACACCCTCTCACAGTTCTTCATTCTCCCTAATACTTTTAATTTCTATTCAATCTTTAGGTTAAAGAAGCAGTTAGAGGGGGAAAAAACCCCCAAGAACAAACAAAAAACCTAAACCAAAAAAAAGAAGCACACACACACAAAGAAAAGAACTTCACACACATGCAAATTCACCCAGAAAAATTATTGCAGAAAACAGACTTTTTCTCCCATATATGATACAGAGTCCATTCTTACCACCCTTTTTTCTAACAAAACTCTCCCTGGAGCTGAAAGGGCAAGATTGGCCTCCTGTCGTGGCATAGCAATCCACCCTACTTTTACTACCTGCTAGATCTCCCTCCATTTACTTCAGGACTTCTGTTCTTTGGTGGTCTTCTGTTTTGACATCTGCTTACTCTTATCTCTAATCAGTTTCGCTGATAGACATTTCCCCTGGGTGTGGAGACACTGCCTAATAGATTTTTTTTTTTTAAACCAACTACTACTAAGTAGTCAGGAAATTATCTTTGTGGCCTGCAAGGGTGAGAGACACTGTTCCTAACATTCCCATGCAGACAGCTATGTCTCACTCAATTTTATCTGATTTGCTCTATTCTGCTCTTTATAGTCTCATAACATAATGGCATAATGACTGCAATACCTTTTTGTTAAATCTGCAATTAAACAGAATGCACAATATCCCAAGGCACCAAATGAGCAGGAAATGCACTATAAATAATTGTTAAATAACATGGTAATTTACTGCAGCTTGTATCAAGAGTTACACCGTCCGCTAGACCAAGGAACTAACCTTGGAACACATTGCTTAAGCAAGGAGAAAGAGTTGTCATGATTTGTTACTTGATGCAAAATTCTTCAGGAAAAAAAAGGCATCACACATCAAAGTGCAAGGTTTTAAAGAGGCAAAATAAAATGTTTTGCCCACAGTTTATATTAATGCTCACTAGAATACCCACTTTTTGCTCTAATGGTTGTGCAAAAGATGGTGGCTCTCCAACAGATCTAAATGTGATAGCACCCCACATAAAGGCATGAGTTCTTATTATTTAGCAATGGCACACTGAATTTCCAGCTAGACTGCTACTGTGGAAAGGATAGTATTTCATCTTGAACAAAAAATAGTCCCAACACCTTCCAAACCCTTAGAAGCCATAATGTAAAGCAGAGAAATAAAAAGTATACTGTGAAGAAGTTATCACGCATTGGCTGCATGCTTAAGAAAATTCCTGACAAACTTCTTGTTGATTTTAATAAAGCAAAAAGAACCACACAGATATGAGGAACCAAGTCCTAGGTGATTTCAATTTGAACTTTCAAGAGGAGTGGGTTGGTAAGGAATGTCTGCATCTGGACTTTTGAATGGTAGTCTTTCTTTAAAGACATCAATTTTTTTCTGAGTCTATCAAATGTAATTTTTATTGAATTTCCTTCTGCTGGTTTGTTTTTATTCCATTTCAGTGAAAACAAAGAGCACACACTTGCAAAAACACATCTGAGTCCAGACGGTCAGTGGAGGAAATTCCTGCAGTTCTGATGAAAACTGGGACTGGAGGGAGAAGGGGGGGGACACACTCAGCACCTCTGCTGGAAGATGAGCTGTAGCACAAATCCAAGAGACACCTGGGCATTTTGGATCTGCCCTAGCAGCTATGAGCACAAAGGTAAGTCAGGCTGCCAGCTTGCGAGAGGTCAGGGGTGGCGTTGTGGATTTGTACCTGCTGGTTCAGGCGAAAAAAAGCAGTGTGGGTAGGAAGGGGCAAACCCTAGCAAACATATGTGGGAAGTAACCTGAAGTTGGGGCTTGGAGGCAACACTGGTGCATGAATCCATAGGGAACCTGGAGTCTCCAATTCCAGTGGCATAGTATTAATTGTTTCCAAAGCATTGTGCCATTCTAAAAGCTGTTTATAAATACACGTATGAATTCAGTCACAACTGAAACGAAGGATGATGCAGACCCGTACAGCATCATCAACATAACTGTGATTGCTTCTTTCCCCAGAATGGGCAACCACTCTGTGCCTTGCTAATTACAATTGATAAAGGCATGTGATTAAAGTAAATTAATTAAAGTAAATACAGCTAGGCCAGGAACGCCTAGTCTGTGCTAGACATTTGTGTTTTGAAAGCTCCTCATCTCTGGGCCTTATCTGCAGTTCTACCCAAGCGGCTGGCAAGCATCCTCTCTATAGTGCCGATGTCTCTGTGCAGTTGTGGATAGGGAAATAACATCAGATCTGCTCCCTGGGAAAAGTCTAAGCAGAGCCCCAAACTGTGCAGCCAGTTTTCTTGTCACTCCTTGCAAAGTGGTGATCTCATCCTCGTCGTCTCCAAATTTTCTGTCTCCAGTGTAGGAGAGGGAGGCAGCAAGGGACAAGGGGAGAGGGAGCGGGAAGCTGCAAAAAGAAAGATCCCATTGTTAGAATGCTCTTATTTGTGTGAATGCTTGCCAAGACAACAAGATTGGGTCTGATGACATGAATTCAAGGGTCAGTGGGGAGCTGTGCAAAAATGCCTGAACTCTTGTGTTCATGAACCTTAGAAAAAAAAGCAACTTCCAGATGTGAACAAGCCTTGTTTTAGCCACTGAGTCCCCAAAACTTACCAGATTATACAGCCTGAAGATACCTGCACCCATTTGCATGGCTAAAAATTGCAATATTTGCCTTGAAGAGTGAACAGCATCAAAATCCTAGACCCAACTACCAAAAGTACTTCAGCTGTGTTTGCATTGAATTAAAGCTGAAATAAACTCAGGACAAACTCAAGATCTACCCTTAAAGAAAGACTGGGAATGAACGGCAAAAGCCTAGGGCTGTGATGTATGTTCTGCATTAAGTGCTTGGATTTATAGAATTACTTCTTTTGGAAAAAGCCTTGAAGATCATCAGCTTCAACCATTAACCCAACACTGCCAGGTCACCACTAAACCATGTTCCTCAGCACCACATCTACCCATCATTTAAATCCCTCCAGGGATAGTGACTCCACCACTTCCCTAGGCAACCTGTTCCAATGCTTGACAACACTTTTGGTGAAGAAATTTTTTCTAAAGTCCAACCTAAACCTTCTCTGGTGCAACTTGAAGCAGTTTCCTCTTGTCCTATGACTTGCTGTTCGGGAGATGAGACCAATGCAGAGATCCAATGTCTTTCTCTGTCTAAAAGCCAAAACGATTGAAAATATTCAAATCCTAACATCCGTTGCCAAAACATCACATAAAAATATCAGGTACAAGCCCACTGCTGGGCCTAAGTAACTCTCTTCTATGCCATCATCATTTAGGAGGGAATTTTTTCTGAGTTCAGGACAGTTTACACTCACTGAGGATGTGCCCACCCCCACATCCATCCATCTGGGTCTTGCCGAAAGCAGTCACAGATCTCAGGGGAACTTTGTGCTGATGGGGCTGATAGGATGCACTGACAGAACAGATACAGAGCCTGCAAAAGCCAGTATTGTGGGATGCACTCAGGAGGGAAAAGCAAGCTCTTATTCCAAATAATGTTTGCTAGATACTCTCTCAGAGAGGACTGCTGACACAGTTATTTTAAAAGAACTCTGAAACCAGCGGTGCCTCAGAACAACTCATGTGTGCTCAACTGCCAGCAAGGGGCATCTGCCTTGATGTGGCTATGGCCGATGGAGAAACCATTCTCTCAGAGAAGCCTCTTGAAATCTTGAAATGATTCACCTCTTGCTTAGCATGCACAGTACAACTTCATTATCTAGAGCTGGTCCCAAACCTCAGACTTTGACTGGAACAGAAAAAAGAAAATTTAAAAAAAAAAGAAAGAAAAAAACCCCAAACCTCTTTTTTTGCATAATTTAGTAAAGGCAACAACTGTTGGGCTGTTGTGTTTCTTTGTGGGTTGTTGGTTTTTTGCAGATAAAGCTTTCTTTCACAAGCCTCTTTTGCAGCAGGTGCCCATGACTTTACAGTGGACAAGCAGCTCCAGGTCTAAACCACCTCCTTTGTGCTCAGCCTAACACCACCTTGTTTCTTCAGCTCCCTCCTTTCTAACAGCATGATGGACTGAGTGCCTGTGAAGGCTGTAAGCACTTGCTAATTTGGGGGTTGTCTGATAGGCCAGTGGGTCTGCATTTCCAGTGGCTTTGGAGCCAAACTGACAGCTACCTTGTGCTCCCAAGTTTTCTTCTCCTCTGCAACTTTTCCCAGAGCCTGTTTCTTGCTGACATCCACTTCCGCATAGCCAATTCCCTCTCTCTTTATTTTTTTTAAATCGACCTGGTCTTTGTTGTATTAATTAGATTATCTCATCCTGAGGGACCCAGAGAGCAGCCCCAACAGAGCACAGCCTGCAAAGACAAGATGCATAATCCCTGCTATCTTGTGGGCTGTCATTTGCCATGTAGATCAACTCATTCTTTCAATACCATGGGAGCAATTATACATCTTAATATTGATTTTACCCCCAAGATATGATCTCCTGCATTCCTACGAGTCTCACTTGCCCTGGCTAAAAGGCTCCATTTATTAGAAGGCAGCAAAACATGTGCCTACATCCCTTCCCAGCTTTTTGAGTTCACAATTGAGAAGGTGCTTCGTGGGGAGGGTGAGAGAGAGAGCAAACACAGGCAAGGCAAGTTAACACAACCGTTTCAGGGAGGAATGGGGATTAAACCAAACCTATTGCACTTTCACTTTGCATTTCAAATTAATTAATTCAGAGCTGACTGACATCAGAGGCTGAAGGCTAGTCATGGGAAGGGGCATTAGCAATAAATCATATGCTAAAAGCAGTAATGCTTTGAGTCAAGCCATGTTGCTACCATTCAGCAAACAGCTTGTTAAATAAGTTTCTGCTTGTTTCCCTTGTTCTTCCTTTCCACTCACCTCAGTATTAATTTCAAGAGATGCTATTGATATTTTGGGCTCCATACAAATCACTTATAGCTAACTGCAAAAAGGAGAAACACAACAATGGACTGACCTTCTCTTGAGATATCAAAATGTTTTAAATGATAATCAACAAATCAACTTGCACAAGCACAGACCTCTTTATCATTATATCCCTGTCAAGGGTAACTATGGATGACTGGATTCTCAAGGTACTCATTTCTGTCAGCTTAGACTTCTACTGTTGATGCATGAGCAAGTTTCTTAGCTTCATGTGCTCTTTGTCTTCCTAGAAATACATGTTGCTAGACAACCTATGTCTGCGGGATTTTGTCATACAAATTTACATTCATATCATGACTCATAAAAGCAGGTTTGCGTGATCTAATTCATTTTCTACACTCAAACTTATGTTACAACCAAAAGGGAAAGAAAGAATTCCCAAGAAAATGAAGATGGAAAAATTCCTGCAGCTCCATCATCAAAGCAGCTCTCCTCACTTACACCAGCTGAGGACAACCCAGCTTTAACAAACAGGCCGTATAGCTTGATGTTGGCACCTGTTAATACCAGCCGCACAGCAGAACTCATTTCATTGCCAGACAGGAAACTTTATCCTTAGCACTGGGATCATGTCCTTCTCTTCCAAAAAGTGTCATTGGATCTCTCACTTCCTTCTGGACAGTCACCAGAGCCAGAAAAAATAGGACCTGTGTCCAGTGTCTCAGCTGAAAGCAGCCCTCCAGCAGTGCAGAGCTTCCTGTAGAAGCCTGTACAACGCTGCCAGCATCAAAGACAAATACACGTTGTGGTTTGAGGACCACTCTTTTGTTTGAGGGGTCTCTCTGCCTTAGTTACATCCTCTCCCCTCCCTACTAGCCTTTCCACTTCTGCTTTCCAAGTATCTAACTTTTCCAGCTGAATGTTGGCTTTTTTTTTCCAGACTGCAAGGACCCACACACCTAAATTACATTCAACTTGTGACGAACACATGGACCTCTACTAAGATATACATATACATATGTCACAGACATTTATAGTTGTGTGATGGAGAAGGGTGATAAATCAATAAAACACTTTAAGCCCACCACCATCATTCACATATACCCACAAAAGGCAACTTCGTAAAACAGCCTAATGACTTCTGAAATCAATTCTGGGCTGGATTCTCAATGGGGAAAGAAAAATCTTGCAAAACAGATTTTAAAATATCCACCCTGCCTAGCTATTCTGGTCACCAATGTGGTGGGGATACACTTCTGTCCTGAAGAAGGGAGATGTGAGGTCTCCCTTCTTCTATGACAGTACACAGGAGTTTTAGCAATTCAATAGCACCCTGTAAAATAAACGCATAACAGACATACATGTGTTGGATCCTAAAGGACTTCCAAAAGCAGGGCCAGAGACAGACACAATATTGTATAGCCCCATAACTGGAGGTTTAATTGGTAGAATAATAGAATGGTTTGGATTGGAAGGGGACTTTAAAGTCCAACCCTGATGATATCCCTGTTTCACCCTGATCAGGGATATCTCCAACTACATCAGGCTCCTCAGAGCCCTGTCAAACCTGACCTGGAATGTTTCCAGGGATGAGGCTTCTATCACCTCTCTTTGGGCAACCTGTGCCAGTGTTTCATCACCCTCAGGGTAAAAAATGTCTTCCTTCTACCCAGTCTCAGTTTCCCCTGTCTCAGTTTAAAACCATCACCCCTTGTCCTGTCACAGCAGGCCCTGCAAAAAAGACTGTCCCCAACATTTTTATAGATTTTAAGGCTGCAATAAGGTCTCCCTGGAGCCTTCTCTTCTCCAGGCTGAACAACCTCAACTGTATAAGCAGAAGTGTTCCAGCCCTCTGACCATATGAAGGTACTGAGGGTGAAAAACTGGACATGAGCTGTCAATACAAGCCCTCAGCCCAGAAGCCAACCCCAGCCCTGGGCTGCATCAAAAGTAGCATGGCCAGCAGGTCAAGAGAGGGGATTCTGCCCCTCTGCTCTGGTGAGGCCCCATCTGCATCATTGAGTTCAGCTTTGGAGTCCTCAGCACAGGAAATATGCAAACCTGTTGGAGTGGGTCTAGGGCAGACCACAATACTGATGGGACAAGGAGACATGAGGCATTTCTCCCAGTCCCAGACATAGACTACACATGCTGGTTAGTGCAACTGGAGAAGAAATCATGTGAAAAAGCAAGAAGGGTGAGGACAAGCAGGAGCTTACATTGCCCCTCTGTTACATTACCTCCGAGACCTCTGGGGTTGTTGACTCCTTCTCCCATTCCAAGCCCCAGAAAACAGCATTGGCAATAAACATCTACTGGCTCTTAATTTCTCCCTATTGCCTGAGTGGAAAGGTGAAGGACACTTTATGTACTGCAGCAGTAACTTAATAACAATATTGAATGGAAGGCATCATTTTTGGAAGGGATTTCAGGCAAAGTATCACTGTGACACAATGTGTGGCTTACATTTCAACCAGGAGGGATGAGAAAAGTGAAGTTAATGGAAGAAGGACCCTCTTGTCCTTTATAAATGTGGGGCCACATCCTCTTTTATTACAGACTCACAAAAGAGGATGGAAATTTGCAGAAGGATCAAAGTGTGCAAGAGTTTCTGGGAGCCAGTCTTTTGGGAAATTACAGCTCTACACTGGGACAAAAGCAAACCAGTTTGATATAATTTTTGCACCTTGCAATTGTGGTTTTTGGTGTCTAATAAACTGAAAATTTTGACTGAAATGGCTCCTAGTCTAGGAGGCATGTGCACTTTTGAACGCTCTTATGTCTATGAAGGGTTAAGTTCAGCATTTCCTTCAGTTTGGACATGAATTGTTTATTCTTGAATCAGCTATTTACTGCCATGAAACCTGTAAGGATTAAACATCTCTGACCTGTTTCTTTCCTGATGTCTAATGATTCTAAAAATTATTTTTGAGACAGATGCACCCATACACACACCATACAATGTGCACCACATACCACTTTTCCTTCGGGATATGGGCTTAAAATGGGATATGGGCTTAAAATGGATTTTGCAAAATGAAACAGCTGAGGGAGATATTCAAGTTTCTTCTAGCTTGTTGTAGTTTGAAACCTCACTTCATGCAGGAATTTCAGGTCATTTTCATACAAATTAAAAACAATGCCCAAAATCTCAGTGAAACCCCAGAATCCTGACTCCAGAAAGACTGTTGTAATGATAACAAGCTTTTGCCGTGTTTTACTTTTGGGGATCAAGCATGCCCAATCTGTGCAGAGTTTGAGAGTCCCCACAGCACCTATAAGTCTCACCTACAAGGGGAACTCCACAGACTGCAGAGGCCCTAACCCCATCTTGGAAGCAACAATATTTCTGTGGGTGCAGTTCCATGTCTGGCTAATTTCTGCTTCTAAGAGGAGGATACATTATGTTTGTCTCCTTTTCCAGTGTGGTGAGAGTCATTTGGGAACCTTTGCATTACTCTCCATGGGGCTGCACAGAGGCATCCAAAGTTTCTTTGTGAAAGATCAGCTCCCCACCACAGTTCCCAGAGTCAGGCAAAGAGCCAGTGAAGGTCCCTGGTGAGCTGCAGAGGAAGACAGCTTCCCATTTCGCCTGCCAAGTCTGCGGTCCCAGCACAACTCTGCCAAGGAAGGGAAACCTGAGGAAGTAAGTAACGGCACATTCTTCAGCAGCACCTTTCCCCTCCCAGGTTTGCACCTCCTATGGCCTGGTGCCAAGTGGCCATCTGGGGTGGGGGAGAGCTGCAATACACCTTTTGCAGGATTGTGTGCCTTAAGGCCCTCCTTTTGCTTCGCTACATGCAAGGTAACCAAGCCTAAACGGAAGCTTATTGAAATGTCTACAATAACAACAGGTAAAAATCAAAATCCTTCCAGCTGCCCATAGCCAACAGGGTAGAAGCCAATTTCACACCATATGGGGAAAAGGACACAGGCAGCCCCACTCCATGAAGGGCTTATCTCCTGCTGGGAAGAAGGTCTGGGATGTTTTCTGCACATCTGCCCTGCAGCAGAGGAATGAGATTGGCAATGGGCAGCTACTATCAAACCTGACACATTCAGCAAATTCTTTGGCTCTTGTCACCTACCCAATGGCTTTTCTTGGTCTTAACAGTTTGGTTGTGCAGGGAGACTTTATTGCAGCTTTCCAGTACTTAAAGGGGTGCTATAAGAAAGATGGGGACAGTCTTTTTATCAGGGCCTATTGTGACAAGACAAGGGCTGATGGTTTTAAACTAAACCAGGGAAGATATAGACTAGATAGAAGGAACAAATGTTTTACCATTAAGGTGGTGAAACAGTGGCACAAGTTGCCCAAAGAGGTAGTGGATGCCCCATCCCTAGAAACATTCTAAGTAAGGCTGGACAGGGCTCTGAGAAACTTGATGTAGTTAGAGATGTTCCTGCTCACTGCAGGGAGCTTGGACCACATGAACTTTGGGTGTCCCTTCCAAACCAAACCATTCTATGATTCTATGAGCAGAGAAACAGGGAAAGCAGCAAGAAGAGCTGTCCAAGACCATGATTTTTCTCAGGTTGGCAGCCATCACTAACAGTAACGCTCTTTGGAAGGCATCCCACTGATGGGACCATCACTCAGACCAATATGGCAGGGAAGATGCTGGCCCAGATTAGGAACCATGCTTTCACTTTGCTTCCTCCTCCTTTCACATGGGTCATCTGGTCTTGGAGAAAGACTATCCTGTGCACCCAGAAATGTTACTAGAACAAGCAAAAATTCCCCAACTTTAAGGGTAGAAAAAGGCTCAGTTGCAGGCACAATGCCAGTGGCTGTCCTAGTCACACTAGTAAAGCTAGGTTTTCTACAAACTTGTTATAGATTTTCTGCAAAGTTTTGTAGAGCCTTTCTTGTGTTCTCACGGATTTCTTCTAGGGGAATATCTATTTCTGGCCAAATTCGCAGGTTTTGGGGATAGGAAAAGGTGAAGATAAATATGCATTATATATCAATCAACAACAACTTTTTCATCCAAACTTTCTTCACAGAAATAATACACACAGCCCAAGAGATCAGGCAAAACTGTTCTCATAATGTGTCTGAAAGATTATTCCCATAATGCAACAATGTATTTGCACCAGATCAGAGATATTAGGTATTTTAGTCTTGATCTCCTCTCTCAGAGGAGCAGCAAGAAAAGCACTCACCTTGCATACAAACCATTCAGATGTTTTCCACTTGCTCCACTGGAAAGAAACCCTCAGATGAAGGAAGTAAGAAATCTTTCATGCATAGTTGTTTTTGTCTTTGGCAATAGGAATGTTTCAGTGCAGATGACCTGACAACATGGCTTTGGATAGGAAAACACAGATTATTTGAAGCAGAACTTAGATAGGCTAAAAGGAATTAACAAGTCTGTAAGACCATTAAGCAATGGAGTGGTGGAGAGATACACACCCTGCCCCTCAAGGAGTTTCACAAAACAGTTAGGGATTCTCAGAAAAAAAGCAACCAAATTAAAAACCAGCCACCTTTAAGATACAACTGTATTTATCCAAAAAATAACAGAATGACATTCCAAATCACCATCTGAATGCAAAAAGTGCCTGCTGGCAAAGGAGCTGTCTATTCTCAGGTCCCTATTACATCAGATAGCTCTAGATCAGTTCCACCAAACAAAGCACCATGTCAGAAAGCATTCTCTACAATGGATTCTTTTTAACAACCCTGCTACATTTCCTTCCTACATGCAGGAAATGGAGTGGCGATGTGACATCTCTAGGCTCCAGTGCCATCATTTTGCCATCTCATCAGTATGTGTAGACATATAACAAAGGCATAAAAAACAGAGGCACAATTTCACAGAATGCTAGGTGTTGGAAGGGACCTTTGGGATTCATCTAGTCCAAACCCCTTCACCTAGAGCAGGTTCCATAGGTTCACATCCAGGCAGGTTTTGAACGTCTCCAGAGAAGGAGACTCCAAAACCTCTCTGGACAGCCTGATCCCGTGCTCTGGCACCCTCAAAGGAAATAAGTTTTCCTCATGTTCAGATGGAACTTCCTGCATTTGAGTTTGTGCCCACTGTCCTGTCACTGTGCACCACTGAAAAGAGTCTGGTCCTATCGTCTTGACACTCACCCTTCAGATATTGATAGACACCGATAATATTTCCTCTCTGTCTTTTCCAGGCTAATCAGCCCTAGGTCTCTCAGAACAGTGAGCAATTTAATAGCTCAAAATTTAAAAGTATATGTAGAATAGTTTTTTTCTGGAATCCCTTTCACTGAAAAAGTTACTTCATATTCATTTAATGAGGTTGTTTTCCTCACATACTCTGATTTCTGTGCACGAGGCTGAAGAGCTGGCACCTCTGTGATTTCCGGTTGCCAAAGGACTAACCACCAAGCAACAGTCTCCTATTTAAGCTCCTTGACACTTTTTCCATCCCAAAGTTTTATTTTCATCAGCTTTGCAAAACTTCAGGATGAAGTTTCCATGGCAGCTGTCTGAGGCTGAGCACATGGTGTTTCCCATCAAGATGGTCCTTGTTCCTTCTGAGAACATTAGCAAAGAAAATATATGCTGTCTGCATTCCACTTATGCACGTACAGTGCAGCTTTAGACCTTCAAGCTCTGAAGAAACAGCTTGAAATTTGGGAGAACAGAGAAGGAGACAGTGGTTACAAACAGTGGTTACAAACAGTGGTTTAAGTGAGGTCAGAAACAAAATGAAGAACAAGGCAGAATCAAGTGGCATCCAGGGCAGGGGCTTATAAGGATGAGACTTTCACATAATTGCATTGGATAAAGAAGGGGTAAGGAGCCAGATGGAAGTATAGGTTAGGGAAGAAAGTTATAGGATGTGAGGAAGAGCAGAGAAGTAGCTGGACTTACTGGTGGAAGTGGGAGAGTTAGAGAAGTAAAATAGACTTCTAAAACTCTGGAGTGGCAAGGAAAAAGAATGGGGGGAATTGCAGGAGAAGAGCAAATGCATCAATGAAATGTTCATGAGTTCAATGGAAACACTGGTTTTAAACTAAAAAAGGGAACATTTAAACTAGATACAATAGAGAAACTTTCCACCTGATGAGGATGGTGAAACACTGGCACAGGTTGTCGGTAGAGGTGGTAGAAGCCTCATCCCTGGAAACATTCAAGGTCAGGCTGGGCGGAGCTCTAAGGAACCTGATCTAGTTAAAGATGTCCCTGTTCACTGCCAGGGGTCAGAAAAGACGACCTTTAAATGTCCCTTCCATCCCAAATATTCTATGATTATATTTCTTAAATAGCTGTCTTGCATGCCATTTCAAATGGTGCACGGACTTCTTCGAGTTTAAAATCTCTGGAGTTAGGAGGAAAAATGCCATCAAAACTCCTACTCTGGATCTCAGGAGAGCTGACTTTGGGCAGCTCAGGGAACTCCTTAGTGTGATCCCCTGGGAAAAAAAGTTTGAAGGTGCTGGGGTCCATCAGAGCAGGTCAGTTTTTAAGTACCATCTCCTGAGAGAGCAGGAGCAGACGATCCCTAAATGCTGGAAGTCAAGCAGGTGAGGCAGAAGTCCAGCTTGGCTGAGTAAGGAGCTTCTTCTGGAGATTAGGCAAAAAAGATATGTATATGGCCAGTGGAAACAGAGGCTGGTAATATGGGAGGTCTACAGACAAACTGTTCACCACTGTGGAGAGAAAATCCGTGCAGCTAAGGCCCAATTAGAATTGAAGTTGGCCAGTACAGTGGGAGACAGTAAAAAGAGCTTTTTTAAACATC
Organism: Galbula dea; assembly: GCA_013399015.1. Lineage (NCBI taxonomy): Eukaryota > Metazoa > Chordata > Aves > Piciformes > Galbulidae > Galbula > Galbula dea. Next base: position 31,689 of record VWZX01000899.1, on the reverse strand, counting down.
TTAATAATAAGAGGAAGACGAGGAATGCTGGAGAGCAGCACTGAAGAAAGGGATCTGGGAGTTTTGGTTGATGATAAATTGAGTATGACTCAACAGTGTGTGCTGGCAGCCAAAAAGGCCAGCAGGATCCTGGGGTGCAACAAGCACTCCATTGCTAGCGAATTGAGAGAGGTGCTAGTCCCACTTTACTCGGCGTTAAGTGCAGCCCCACCTGCACTATTGTGTGCAGTTTGGGGCTCCACAATACAAGAAGGATATCAAGTTGTTTGAAAGCATTCAGAGGAGGGCCACAAGGATGGTGAAGGGCTTGGAGGGGAAAACTTATGAGGAAAGGCTGAAGTTGCTTGGTCTCTTCAGCCTGGAGGAGACTGAGGGGAGACCTCATTGCTGTGTATAACTTACTCACCAGAGAGAGAGGGGTGGGTGCTGACTTCTTGTCTCTGGTGACCAGCGACAGGACCCCTGGTAACAGCATGAAGCTGTGCCGGGGGAGGTTTAGGCTGGAAGTTAGGAAAAGGTTCTTTACCCAGAGAGTAGTGGAGCATTGGAACAGGCTCCCCAGGGAGGCTGTCATGGCCCCAACTCTCATGGAGTTTAAGAGGCACTTGGACAATGCACTTAGGCACATAGTGCGACTTTGGAGTTGTCCTGTGCCTATAGGAGTTTGACTCAATGATCCTTATGGGTCCTTTCCAACTAAGGACATTCTGTGATTCCAAGCTCTTCAATCCATAGTCTGTGATACTTCTGTTACTTCTGTCTTGGGTGCAAGTGTTCAGTGATAAACTCATCACTCCTGAAGACCTACCTGTTATTGTGCCTGTCAAATTATTCATAGAGTAACGTGTTAATCTTCTCACAGAGATAAAAAGGTGTTGCAGTTCCTTTACATGCTCAGAGCATGCTGAAGTTACCTATCAGTTGTAAAACAGATTTCGGGATTTAATGGCTTCATTGGATTGATTATTATAACCAGCACAGTATACATGCTTTTTCTTACACATATCATTCAAAATTACAAATATATATGTATATAAAAATAAAATGTTAAAAATAAAAAATTATAAAGAACAAGGAACATGAGCAACACTGCATTACACCCTGAGAGGCACTACATCATCTCGGTCTGGTACACATCAGTGGGGTTTGATTCTTTCACGTGTTATATCCGGAGGTTAAGTGAGGGAGCGATTTTAACATACCCAAGTTGTAAGTGTCAGACATCTGAAGCAGATTAACAATGTCTGTGTAAAATGGTATGGCTTGGATACAATCTCCAGCCTGATATCAGGACTAATTTCTTTCAATTCAAGCTTAAACTGCTGTTGTTTAGCTTATTCTTAGCAATGGCACAGCCAGATAAAACTTACGAACAAGAAGAGCTAGAGCCTTCTTCACTCTCTCTTGACTGTACCAAGGCTAAGAGGAAATAAAAGTAGAAAAAAACCTGCTTATTTCTACCACAAAGGCTCAAAAAATTGCTCTCAGATCTCACTGAAGCTCAGAGAAAGTAAATAATCATCTTGTGGGATGTTGAACACCCACAAGTTGCTGCCTTGTAGGAATTATGGCTTTTTATGATTGCCCCTTCAAGATGAAAAAGTTTTGCTCTAGACATGGTGTTTGGCCGAGTCCTAGATTTCACCCTGGTTCTCCCACTGGAAAGTGACATGGAAAAGTAATTTTGCTACTCTGTGCCTTTGCCTTGCTTCAAAATCTCCATCATTTTCTGCATTTGGCTCTCAAAATGTTTGCATACTGCCTAGGAAATGCTCAACCACAGTCCATGCCTTCACAGGCAACTAAATTACAATTAGCAACTGTGATGCCAGTGGGGTAAATCTGGAGAGTCAGTACTTCATTACTAATTTCTATTTATTTGGACAAGGTAGTGTGAAGCCTATTTTTAAAATAAAGTAATAAAAACCATTGACAGAGGGCTGCCTCTTTTGGAAGAAAAAAAAATAATCAGAACTTTCTCCGACTGCAAACTGTTTAGGGCACTGCTCTCATCCATCACTTTGTACAGCTCTGTAAGTCTCTCCTCCATCAGCATACAGGGACAGCTCTCTTGCAAGACACAGACAGAAACAGGCACAAAGATGCTTATTGGTAAATAAATCAAAGAAGAGGAATTGGGAGAAGGAAACAACACAAAGCTCTCTCTGTCAGGATAGCAGAGATTTATGGGAGAGATTCACTGATGCTTCAGGCCACTGGTGCCATTTTCCAGGGTATGAATGGGTGGATCTTTTGCATATGTTTTGCTGGGTTGACTTAAGTAAGTCTTGACAACTCTCTTTCCCTGGGGACTAGACTAAAAGTATTGTTTAGAAATCTAATATATGGTTTATTTACTCAATTTGTGCTGAGCACTACAGTTCCTTCAGGCCAGCTTCAGCAGTCCATTACTCCATTAATTCTCCATTACTGAAATTAGTGCTGTAATTGGAAGGAGGGAGGATGATGGGGAAGGGGACACTTTTTAAAGGAGCGGGTTCTGCTTAATCCCATCACAGAAGAAAGCATTAGAAGAAAATGAACTGCTCCCCCTACTCCAAACCCCTCCCTTAGGGAAAGGGGTAGGGAAGAGAAACTTCTCTCTAGTGGATGCCTCTTTCCAGGGAGACCTTATTGCAGCTTTTCAATACATGAATACAGGCACCTGAAAGAAAGATAAGGGCAAAGTTTATAGCAGGGACTGTTGTGACAGAGCAGGGGGTAATGGTTTTAAACTAAAAGAGAGAAGATTCAGACTAGTTAGAAGGAAGATATTTTTTACAATGAGTGTGGTGATACTCTGACACAGGCTGCCTAGAGAGGTGGTAGAAGCCCTATCCTTGGATGCATTCCAGGTCAGGCTGGACAGGGCTCTAAGCAACCTGATCTAATTGAAGATGTCCCTGCTCACTGCAGTGGACTTTTTTTGCTCTCCACCTCCATGGAGAGGCTGGAACCCTCTCCACAGGATACATTGCCTTGGGAAAGCCAAAGTATCCTGGGTTAGCATCTCTCTGACATCCGGCAGCATCTTGGAGACCTGTGCATCTCTGGTGGCTGCCAGGGAGCAGAAGTCCCTGCTTCTGCTAAACCATTGGCCCAGAAATACATCAGTGTGCCAGAATGTTAAATATGGTTGGTGAATGCCACTGAAAGAGGACTTCTTTAGAAAGATACAGGTGTGCATTTCATCAAGGTGGAAACTGACAGGATACACTGGAAATAACACTACAAGAATAATAAAGTCTAGATTCTCTATCTTTTTAAGTTTCAAGCTACCCTGGATTTCTCAAGAAGGGATTCAAGAGCAGAGAGAAAACTGTGAGGGACAGGTGAATGCCCTTTCAAGAATTAAATCCTAATTAACACACCATCAGTGATGAAGGACACATTTTACATGGTCGATTAAACAACTCCTCTCTATTGATCTTTGCAGCTAATCATTGTCCTACCCCTGCTTAGGGAGTGCAGACACAAACCTACAATCTAAATTTATTGAGACTCTTGGCAATCAATAGGTCATCCTCCCAGAGTGGCATTATGCAGAAAGCATCTCCACTGACTCATCACAGACCCACAAGCCCCAGGTCTCCAGCAGGAGGTCCCCAAAGCCTACCCGGGATGGTTCACTCAAGGCCAGGACCACTCTGTGTATGCTCCTTGTCAAAGCCCAGACAAACAGCCCACAGCCAAACAACAGCCACAGCGATGGCTCTTGCCTTTAGCTCAGCATCACAGCTTGAGAGCTGGGTACCTGGAGGCAACAGACAGCCTGCCGTGGGAGCCCTGCAGTCTTGATTTAAACAAACTAAAAGTGAGTTGCTGTAATTTCACAGATGGGAGCAATTCATTAGCTGGGGAAAGAGGTGGTCACTCTAATCAAGAGTGACTGGGGAGCTTTTGATGCAAATGGCCATTTGCAGCTGCCTCACACCAGGTCAGTGCAAGACAATATCATGTGAGATGGAAAAATCAAACTGTGTATTAATTTGATAGCCTGCAACAGAGCGACAGCATTGCCAGGCAATATTTCTGGATCCTGCCATGTGCCCAGGGGATCTGCCACTTCTGGATTTTATAGTACGTGATAACAAGAGGATCGCACGCTCCATTAAATCACCTGGACAACTGCTGTTCATATAACTGCAGCTGAAGGGTCAGAACTAAAATCCCTGACCTGGGAACCCTGATTGCACAGGACAGAGAGGGCAGAGGTGGTGGGAATGACAAGTTAAAAAATAACCCAAACCAACCAAACAAAAAAAAAAACCCAAAACAAACAAAAAAACCCAAGCACTTTGTCATATTTTAATCAGTCATCATCTCTGCTTGAATGCCTTGTGCAAGGCTGACGATACAAACCAACCTTTCCTTGTTTTCTAGTTATGCCACAGCAAAGCGTGACCTCTGTAACACTGTACCTTGGCTAGGACAAGTAATAAAGAGTGAGGAATATTTTCAGTCTTGAAGAACTTATCCTGCTTAGTAAATGGCGGGGAGAGTGATGAAAAGGGGGGAAGTATCTATAAAGAACAGCCACACACTGCAAAACCTGATTTCAAGGATGGTGGTACTGAGAGTGGAGGGAAGGCACTTTCTGGTTTCTGTGCATGGTGGTGTGGATGGCTTTTGCCTAGGTTAAGGCTTCAAAAGAAAAGCCCACATGACTCAGCCTGGGATCCACAAGAGTTTGGGATTTTAATGCATGGATATCAGCAGCATTTCCACCTTTGAGACAACGTAAAGGTGTCCCTTGTAACCTTCTGGGAAGAGTGGTCCCTTATCTACTCCAGCTAAATTAACCATGTTTGGTCAAATCTCAGGTCACAGCAGGACCAATCCCAAAAGAAAATGGTTGAAAAGTCACTTGCTGACTGTAGTGAGTTCCTATTAATGGGGAACAAATTATCTAGCAGTGCATTCACCTACCCGAGGTGAGAGAGGAAATAAGAAGGATGGAAGTACTGTGGTGACCTAAGCACTGTGGTGCTTTCTGCTTTTCCCCAATTACAAACACTGCCCCCTACCAGGGTTTCTACAAGAATTAGGCATAGACCTGGTGTGGACCCTTTGGAAAATGTGCATGCAGACTGGCTAAGAGAACCAAAACGCCATTCCTCCTTCAAGCAGAAGTCCTGTTTGTGGATGAAGCAATCTCCAAGAGGAAGTTGCAACAATCTTACAGTGACAAGGAATGGGGAAGACGGGGCAGTCTGATGTGAAAACACACAGTGGAAGATTTAAAGAGACAGAAAGCAAAATTCCAGACAAGTTACATAAAGTTTCATTTCCCACCCAACAGGCAAAGAAGGCAGCGTCACTAGCATTGCACAATGTCTTCCTAATCCTCCTCCAGGGAAGTGGCATCCCATGACAAACCTCTTTGGGAACACACATACAGGCAGAAAAAAGGTAAAAACATGGGGAATGTGCAGGGTCATTTTAATTTAGATTACTGGATGACGCAATAAAGCTGCCTGGGGGAGCAGTTCTTAGAGAAAATAGTAAATCTTTATATTACATGACATTAATTACACTTTTACTGTGAGCTAACCCTATTACAGTATTGTGTGTAGCCACAGAAGATGGTACTTCTGTGGTGTCACTCCCAATAAAGAGCTGTCCTGCAGGAGGCCCAGGGGCCCAGCCATGGGTTTTACTGTGCTCTGTGTCACAGCTCATAAAGACTGCTTAATGCACTTCCTTGCAAGTGCTTTTCTTTATGACTTTTACCAGATTAGAAGCACGGGAAGGAGTAGGATTCTCATTAACTACTACTTTAATGCAAGGTCCTTTAACATGGGCTGCAAATTAGATGTGAATAACTTGGTCTAGACATCGTAGCTAGATCTCTACTGGGGGACTGGAAAGGCACCGCAACAGCTAGTTGTGACTAGCCATGTCACTTGTATTGACTTGTCCTCCAGGATAAGACCCTGGAGCACAGACCTTAGCGTAGCTGTGGGATGTAATCCTCAGCTTGCATTCAGAAAAGTGGTGGAAGTTAGTTCTTCAGTGTGCTGGACTGCCAGAAGACCAACAGTAAGTGCTATAGACTTGCTGGGGTTTTGCTGGAAGCAATAAATGTCAAAGAAACAGAAAGAAATAAAGCAAGAGAAGACTAGAAAGCAAGAAAAGTATGATCAGCCAGGCTCTGAGAAAATACCACAAGAAAGAATCTGGTTCAACCACTACCACATAAGTGCTTCAGACCACGAACAAGAGAAACAGTCTCATACCATTTGATCCCTCTTTCCCCCAGGACAGTATGGCTTGGCCAGCACAAATTAAATTGCATCAGATTTCCCCTCTCTAAATAAAATAGCTTACAAATGCCCTGTTTAAGTGCTACTGATTTTAAGACAAAAGGTGTAACAGAGGTACCAAGTAAGAGCTCAATAGCAAGGTTCAAACAGACCAAAAGCATCCAGGAAAGCTACACCAAAGCAAATGTTTTAAGAGACCTCAAGGTGCCCAAAACTGGTGTTGGTTGATTGCAAGTCTGTTTCTCACTGTGAAGGAACCACTACTGGGTTGGAGATCAGTTAACTCTCAGAGGTGCTGGATGCCAGTGAGAGTTATGTGAGCTGCTTTAGAAGTGCTGAAACAACTCTCCTATGAAGAAATGCTGAGAGAGTTGAGTTGTTCAGCCTGGAGAAGAGAAGGCTCCAGAGACCTTATTGTGGCCTTTTAATTCTTAAAGGGAGCCTTATAAGAAAAATGAGGACAGCCTTTTTAGCAGGGCCTGTTGCAACAGGAGAAGAGGTAATGTTTTTAAACTAGAAGGGAGAAAATTTAGACTAGATAGAAGAAAGATATTTTTTATGCTAAGGGTGGTGAGGCACTGGCACCTGTTGCCAGATGCAGCTGGACTGGGGAATATCTGCACACTGCAGAGAAAAACATTGCTGGAACTCACTGCAATCCCTTCAGTACCAACCAAACTTCACATAGGACTTCTCTAATTCCAGGCTTCCTGCACCAAGCTATCCCTTTCATTTTGCTGGAATTGAATGAAAGTTGACACAAAATATTAGGTCAGGAATTGGTTGGATGGTCATATCTACAAGGTAGTGATCAAGAGCTTGATGTCCAAATGGAGATCAGTGACAAGTGGTGTCACTCAGGAGTACATGCTGTGACCATTGTTGTTTTATATCTTCCTGAATGACGTAGTAGGATTGGGTGCACCCTCAGCACATTTGCAGACAATACCAAGATGAATGGCACAGTTTACACACCTGAGGGACAGGATGCCATCCAGAGGGACTTAGACAAGCTTGAGCAATGGGCCCTCATGAGGTTCAACAAGCTCAGGTGCAAGGTCCTGCTCCTTGGTCGGGGCAATCTCCAATATCAATACAAGCTGGTGAATGAAGGGGTTGAGAATAGCCCTGTAGAGAAGGACTTGGGAGTACTGGTGGATAAAAACGTGGACAAGAGCCAGCAATGTGTGTTCACATGCCAGAAAGCTAATTGTATCCTGGGCTGTGACAAATGCAGTGTGATCAGAAGGTTGAGGGAGGGGATTCTGATCCTCTACTCTGGTAAGACCTCAACTGCAATACCATGTCCAGCTCTGCAGATCTCAGCAGAGGAAATACAGACTGTTTTGCTATAAATACACATCTTGTAGGTTCCTGAGTACCTCCTTCAGTGTGTACCCTGGCAAGGTTTCCTCAGGGCTGGGACCTTTATAGCTCCTCTCTACAGCGAAGGCTGGTCATCTTTTTCCAAAGAGGTCTCTGGTGATGTCTCTCCCCTCTCTACTGGGATGCCTGCTTTCACAAAACTTGCAGGAACAACCTCGCTCTGAGATCTGGCCTTTTCTAGCTGGGTTCCTACCTAACCTGCCAGGACCAGAAGTTACCACTGGGACAAGCAGGGACAGCCAGAGCACAATCACTCCATCCTCTCTTCATAGAAAAATGGTAGAGAAAAATCCAAAACCCATGAGTGGGAGGAACATGAAATGTCCGACAGGAGAGAAAGATGCTTCAGAAGCAGGAAAAAAGCTCTCAAGCATTTTAAATTTGAGGTTTAGACTCCTGAACTCAAGTTGTAGAGAACAAGAAGGTCTCCTCTGAGCCTCCTTTTCTCCAGGCTAAACAACCTTAGTTCTCTCAACAGCTTCTCAGCAGATTTGCATTCTAGACCCTTCACCAGCTTTGTTGCTCTTCTTTGGACATAAATCCCCAGTGTCACATCTAGCAGGTTACCAAGGTTGTGGGTTTTTTTCTTGCTTCCTAGCTCTTGAAGGGAGCAAAAGGATGAGAGAGAAAAAAGGAAAGGGGGGAAGAGAGGCTGCAGAGGGAGGAGGGGCAGAAGGGAGTTATGCTCGCAGCTTTTCACAGCTGAAAACAGACCCTGCTGCTGGTAATGTGAGAGGACTGGAGCAGGCGCCAAATGGATAAGGCTGTAGACAGTGGGGCCAGAGCGCTGATACTTGCCAGTACCTGCAGATAGGAGACATAATTGGCTCATGTCAAGAAAAAAAAAAAGAAAGTGAAAAAAAAAAAAGAATTAAAAAGGAAAAGACAGGGAGAAAAAGAGAGAGAGAGCTGTTAGATGTCCGTATTTTCTAAACGTGTCTGGCAGGAGCCCCTGCAAGGAATTTAATCAGCAAGAGTTGTTTAAACTGGGCTTTGAAAACAAGCCCTGTGCTGCTAGTAATGAACTTCATATCATCTGCAACTCCTGTTTGCTGACGACATTCAATTTGTTAATTCTGCAGCTGGTGATAGGGGTCAGATACGAAAGTGACGATTGTTTTTTGACGTTCCAACCCCTGCTCACATCTTTCTAATTAATCCTTTTAGGAGCCACCAGCAGATCAAGAGAAGAGGGAAGGAGGGAGGGGAAGAGAAGGAAGAGAGATGGGTTTTTCTGCGCCTACCCTGCTCTGGTGGAAAGGAAACACAAGGGCATACCTGCTACTTGGTTCTATACGTATCAGCTTTTTCAGGCCATCTTAGAAAACTTCAATGGTGGAAAAGCAAGTATTAAAAAAGAAAAAAAACATGAAGGTTCATCCTCCCCCCCCTGAAATAGCTCATTTTAAAATCTAGTGAGTATTTCATATTAACTATGTCCACAGAGAATAAGATAGTTGGTAGAATAGGCAGTGGCATAGGAAACCATTCTCCCACTAGGTTACCCTGCTGATAGGGAGCTGGTGAGATCTCCCAGGGGCCAATTTAAACAGCTGAGTTTGCATAAGCCATACATGGACCCAGCATTTCAGTACAGGTTGGTAACAGCCCTGTTAAACAGAGAAAAAATCATAGCCTCAGGAGGTCTGGCAGTGCACGTAGAAAGAAGGTTCATTGCCCTTTCACTCCAGACTTTAATTAGTAAAACAAAGGCTCTGTTCTGCTCTTGGCATATCTGGAACAACGCTAGCCTCAGCAGAATTAGCCTAAATTTCCAACAGTAGGCTCATCAGCAAGCTTCACCTGTATGGCGTCTTTCATTTTATTCTAAAGTTTGTGCAGAAAATATTGGGCAGGAGGAGAACAAAATGCTGCAGTTAATTTGATGAGTCATGAAAAGATTAACAGCACAATAAAAGTATAGAGTGGCACTCACCCAAAAAGGACATTATAGATGATCATGCTCTGTGATTACCACCCAGGACAGCAGGACTGACCATCTCCCTTAAGACCTAACGGTCAAAGGGTGAGTGCCCAGCACACACTTATTGAGACATCACATCTCTTGAAACTGGTTTTAGCATCACACTGCAAAATGGAGACACCAAAAAGGTCATTGTTAACCTCTTGAAATCTCATATCAAAAGCCTTTCAAGCACCAACATCATGTAGTCATCTGCACAGGTGGCAGGTGTAAAACCAGATGCCACATTGCTACATCCTGGTAACAACAAGAAATTGGTATTTCCCTGTCCTCAGCCAAAAAGTGTACCTTGACTTCTGTCATTTGGTTTGTTGAGCCTTGGCTGAACTATAAAATTAGAGATCACCAAAGGCTGATGTTGGTATAAGGAATTCTGCTAAAAATGGATACTCCAAAACTTACTTAACAGATCAATGAATAAAATTGCACCAAACAAGAACCATGTGATATGCAAAGGTATTGTTAGAGGTGGAGGATTCTTTCTACTGGAGCATCACTACCTGCCACAAGCAAGTAGCTCACTACTGAAGCCTGCTGGTAAGGGAATATGAGTACTGCCTGAGGTTCCTGGTAGACACCAGTGTAACAGAAAACCAAGAGCTCTGCTACATCTGCTAGCAATCAAGGACAAAGGACTGGAAGGAAGACGCTGCACTGGGACATCAGCAGTGCAATTATTTGGGATCAAACAGTGTTTCCCCTTCAGAAAGCAAGAAAACAGAATTATACATGCCTGAAGGAAGGGGTCACATAGTGAAAAACTACTAGAAATGACTGAACTTCTCAGTCTGTAACTACATAAATTGTTATTTGTTAACAGTCTTTCACCTGTTTCATTTAGGAACATGAGAATGGCTTTCACTCATGCAAGATGTATAGGATTAACTTAGCTTCTTAGGAAAAACCTGTTGGTCCTGGACACCTCTACAAGCAGCAACACAAACAGCAGCAACTGATTCGTGGTATCCACTCTGCTTAGCCAGAAGCACGAAGCACTTAGTGAAAAACATTATCCTTCCAGTGTTTATGTTCAGCTCAAGCACGTCTTACCCATTTTATTCTCTGTGTGGCTAAGTCCCACAGGTACCCTGTCATGAAAAAGACATGTTGTTTATTATTCAAGTGTTAACAAAGTACTTGAATGAAAAAGTAATCTATTTTCAGGGGAGGAAAAAGAAACAACCTAAGCAAGTATAGCAATAATTGCTGGCTCCAATAGCAACAAGTCTCTTTTACTGCTCAACCCACTGCCAAGGCAGCCTCATATAAGCCTTGTGCAGGCTGTTGTACCCCTCCAGCTGCCTCTCAAACCGCAGCTTTCAACTTGCTCCACCACTTTGCTCGCTCTGCCATTCTTCAAGATATTTATTTGAAATCCAAACCACATTTCCTTTTATTAAATAATCACATGCATGGTTATAAATTCTATTTTAGGGCAATAATTCTGGTTGTCTTAGGTGAGAAAAAGGCCTTTACATCAACTCAGAATGCTTGACACCATAAGGAGTCCTTCACACACATTGTCACCCTGTTTTCTTAAATATTTTGTTTGGTTTTTTTACCAGACATGTCTCATGTCACAATGTTTTAATAAACAAGAAAATAAATGTTTTAAAGAAACACACCCTCTTTCTTAGACACGCAAATTAAAACCAAAGCATTTTCAGATACAAAACAGCTAAAAGGAATAAAGTCAACAAGGACAGTGTTTAAGTAATCAGCATTCCCAGATATGTGGTGTCAAAATGATAATTATCCTTCCAGAGCTGCCTGAAAATCTAAAGCAGGAGGTAAATGTCTAAAGAACTGTGTTGCACTGTTCAGGCAGAGAGTACATCTGGAATAATGTGCTCACAAAATGGTCTTCATCTCCCACAGCCCTCTGGGGCTCTGCGGAAAGGGTGTATGTGGTCCAAAGGAACATAATTATGAATAAAGGAATGAAATTAAGCACAGAAACATTTGCACTGTTTATCAGAACAAATTCCCAAGCAATGAGACATAGCTGACGTGAGGAACAGTGTCCTTAAGGAATCAATGGGAGCTCCATTAAAGGTTACTTCAGATAAAGCAGGGTGTGCTACAACTGGGAAATAAAAAGTTTCCAAATACTCTGATTTCTTCTGCAGAGTGAAATGGCAGAGTCTCCACTAGGCAACAAAATTTCAGAAATGCCTTTAGGTCTTTGGCTTGTTTAGGTTACTGCTTGGAGAGAGACACAAAAAAATGAAGTTGTGTTAAAAAAGCATTATTCAGCAGATAAGCATTATCTGTGACACTTGGGACCAATGTTATCTTCTTGCATTTAGAGCATAAGCTCTATGACTAATTATTAATATCTGCCCTGCCCTGTCACTCTAAGTCTTGGAGAGGATCTGAGGATGCTACTGCAGTGCAAGTGGTGAAAAACACATTGGTTGAGGTGGCAGATTCTCAGTTCATATGTGACTGTTTCTGTCCAGATCACTTCTATTCAGGAGTCTAACCATGGGTAAAGAGGTCTATCTTTAACCATGTCCTTCAAAAACATTAGGGTTTATTATAATACATAATAGGTGTGTGCACATATATACACGTTATAAAATAGGTAAAAAGTCCCTGATGTTTCCAATATTTGTATTCAGTCATACCAGCCTGACTGCATTTGCATGACTTGGGGAATGGATATAAACTGGAGGAGGGTTGATTTAGGTTGGACATTAGGAGGAAGTTCTTCACTATTAGGGTGGTGAGACACTGGCCCAGGTTGCCGAGAGAGCTGGTGGAAGCCCCATCCCTGGAAACATTCCAGGTCAGGTTTGACAGGACTCTGAGGAGCCTGATGTAGTTGGAGATATCCCAGATCAGGGATATCATCAGGGTTGGACTAGATGACCTTTAAAGGCCCCTTCCAATCCAAACCATTCTATTATTCTATAGAGCTCTGAGCAACCCGATCTAGTTGAAGATGTTCCTTCTCACTGCCAGGGGGTAGGACTAGGTAACCATTAATGTCCCTTCCAACTCAAAACATTCTATGATTCTAGAGAGACTGTCCCTGCTGTTCAAATGCTGTTAAAATTTTCATAATTAACATTCTAAACAAACATGAATTTTCAATACTAAGATTTTTAACAGCACTGCACAGCAGAGACTGATTGATCCCTCCAGTTACAGAGACCAATTTCCAACTTGGAACCAAAAGGATATCCACGTTGACCAGTGAAAAATGGGGGAAGAAACAGAGAAATAGATGAAAACAATATTAGCATTGTGCAGCATCACGAACACAAGATAACTGCCCTTCTCTCCTCTGTATAATGAGAGGTTTGATCTGTGTCCCACCGGCTGAAAAGAGACATGTACCCAGCAGGCCCAAATCTCTCACCAGCAAGTGCCAATGCATTTTGCATTAGCACTTTGCACGAGGAGACCTGGTGTCCCAGCACCAGTGGGGCTGAGGGTGTGTGAAAATCCTCCAGAATAGGCTTTTTCACAGCCTAACAGATAACTTGCCATGAAACCCAAAGAGAGTTGTATAATGCAGAATATACTCCATGTTATAGTTCAGTCGTCGAAGGAATGCATTGCTACGCACAGGTTACATCCTTCATCCTTAAAATTGCTATTGAAAAGTACTTTTTCTTGGAAACATACCTTTACCCCTCACACAGCCTATTCCCTAAATCCATACAAAATGTAGCTAATTCAGGTCTCTTTACTTTAAAAAAGGAAAGGGTTAATACTAACAGGGTTATTTTGTTTCCCAAGGTCAAATCCAAGATGCTCTGAGCAAGCAGTGGTCGGGGACCAGTCTAAAGTAGTAGGTTTCTCTTTAAAGAAATGCAGACCAAGTAGTAAAATATAGACTGAAAATTAAAGTGCAAGAAGAGAAAAATGCTTAAATTAGCCTGGGGAAGTCTATCTAAGTGTTCCCTATACTGGACAGAGCTTGCTGGAAAAGAGAATACTGCAAAACTACCAGTAAATTGCCCTACTGGAAACACAACCTTTTATTAGGAAAAAGGAGCCTTTGGGTTAGAATAGCCCAATTCAAGCTATTAAGCTGAGGAAAGGATTCAGCTGCTGCTGAACTATTTACCTGCACTGCAGCTTCAAAGGGATTTGGGTTTGCTTTGCTGGCAGCAGTTAAAATCTTGGTGTTTAAAACTACTGATGGCATTCTCAGGCACAAGCCCAGGGAAGTAGCAGCAAGTTTCATGAACTGCTTTTCAAACAATAAAATGTCCCTGGTGCTACCATCTATGATTTCTACACACCTTTCTTAAGACAAAAAAAAAGAAAAAGAACAAAGTCTTTACTTGATGTTTAAAAAAAGATTGATTAGCTGCAAAATCCTACACTGAGTGAAGTGTAGGATTAGCTGCAAAATTAAGTATGAATATCCAGAGGGAGACAGAGATTCCAAGGGAATAGTGGGAAAGTGGAGGTTGTGGTCTTCTCTCTGTTGGCATGGAAGAACATGAAGCCCTCTCCAGCATGTCAAAAGATGGTCCTGGTGCAAATTATCCTGCTTCTCCTCCTTATCCTTTCCCAACTCACAGGTGCTGCATCTCAAATACAAACTTTGGGAATGTGTCCAACACCCTAAGCCCTTCCAAATTCCCCTCACCCAGTTGTCTCACCACCTCTAGGACAATAGCAAATTCTTCTGCAGTTCAGTCTCATGACTTTACACTTTGCAAACCTGTACCTCCAATCCTTCCCCAAGCTCCATCTCAAAATCTGGTTTTAACTCACTGCAATGGAGTTACAGCAAAGGCTTGTGAAACACTGGCCTAAAGCACATTTCTTCACCTGAGTCTGCAGATTGTAAATATTACCAGGCTGTTCTATGGGGCCTCTGCTTTCAAGTTTCTAATAGAAACTACAGACAGGCAAACACTACCATTATGTGGCCAGTGCAATGCAGGCAGCCAGGGATCCTTTTGTTCCCAGTATCTGGTTTTGCCAATTCTCATTTTGCTGTTCCCAATATCAGGCGCACAAGACTGTTTTACACTGTTAATACACACTGCTTGCAATTCATTTGCAAATGCCCAGACTTGCTGTAACAAAGAATAGGCCTCAAGTTTCTTTAGGGAAAGTTTAGGTTAGACTTTAGGAAAATTTTCTTCCCTGAAGGGATTGTCAAGCACTAGAACAGGCTGCCAAGGGCAATGGTGGATTCACCATCCCTGGAGGGGCTTAAAAGAATTGTAGATGTGGTGCTGAGGGACATGAATCAGTGTTGGACTTGACAATGTTGGGTTAATGGTTGGACTTGATAATCTTGAAGTCCTTTTCCAACCTAAATGGTTCAATGAAAAGAAGAGGGTCATTTTAGCTGATGGTCATTTTGCCATTTATAAGTGAAGAAACCTATAATGCAAAATATACCAGCAAGGGTTTCTGATAAAGACACTAGTCTCCATTCAAAGTGGTAACTTTTTCCAGGACAATCTTAATTTTCTACTACTAAACTATGGGTCTCAGAATCCTATTCTGCACTGCATATTACATATTTGTGGCCTAAAGTCATAGGAAAATTATCCTTCAAATGTTAATTCAGCAGGACCATAATATCAGACTTGCTGTTCAAAACAATAGGAACAAAACATTTATTCTTTTCCCTAGCTACCATGGCTAAAAAAAAAATAAATTAAAAATCAACTTTATCTTCTAGAAATGTCACATTTGCTTTCTGTCCTTCAGAATCCATTGATTTCTTCTCTCTTCTTCCCATCCACACTTCCTCTACCAGAAGCTGCAGAAGCATTCACTATTCATTATCAGAGGTGCTAACCTAAAAAGACAATAAATGTCTATGCAGCCTCTTCTACCCTTTTCCCACTTTTAGTTTTTGGGAGACAGGGAGCAGAGGAGGGATTTCTACAATGGTATTGTTTTAGATTACTATGAAGAAAATCCCTGATCCTTTCTGTGTTCTTGGAAGCCTACAGTAATCATATTAATCCATGGTCCTTATTGCTGGTTAATGGAATTCTTTTAATATTGACCCAAGTTTCTAGTAAATAGATTTGCATTGATCTGGTGATGTATAGAGCTCAAGTAAGTCTATCTATGTGTAAGCAAATTAAAATCCTTAAGCTTATATAGCCAAACTGTATAATCCCATGCTGAAAAATTGATCTTCTCATACTCTCCTGGGGAGATAGTTTCTTTCTTTTAGGTAAAGAGACACCTTCCATTTCCTTAACAGAAAAAAAGACCAGCATAATATTTGAGAAACAAACACATAGCATCTCACTTTCAACAAAATCCATTTCAAAACTGCCAGAATAAGACTTTATAATTGGAAACTGCACCTTGTATTGGGTAACACAGTGCTGGTAATTCAGCAGCTGTAAAGAATGCATAACTGTGTTGCTACAGCATCACTCATCCTTGCTTTCCAGCCTGAGCACCCAGGTTGATATGTTTGAAGGCAAAAGGTTGCCACAGTCTTGCTGGAAAGGCAGCTGTTACCAAATTCACCTTCAGCTAAACCATTCCGCTTTGAAGTCAAGATGGTTTCAGTGTGCATTTTCCCTGTCCCAGGAAAAACAAATCAAATACATAAATCTCAAAACACTTAATAAATAATATTGTCCTTGTTGTATAAACACAGTGATATTGAAGATGCATCCATGAAAGCTGTGAAAATAGTAATATAATCTACAAATCTGCACAAGAACACCACCGTGGGCTTTCATGGCCACAGAACAGGGAGCACAGGCACAGCAGGGTGAGCAGCAGCAGCTCAGAAGGGTGATTTCCAAAGGCACTGTGCCCCAGGGAGGCATGGCAAGTGGAGTACCCCACATCTAGCAAGAACCACATTCACTTTGCAGACTGTCTAAGGGAATGTACCAGTACAGTCCCTCCTCCTTTCTCTCCTGTCATGTCCATTGATTGCATTCATTAATTAAAATGCAGATAATCCCATCCATTATGGCCCACAGATCCAGCCAATGGGATTCAGAAAGCACCCAAGGAGCAGGAAGGCGGACAGATACATAAACCATAAAAGTGGGATGGCTTAAGCTTTATTGCTATAAGAAACTAGACTAAAATAACCATAAAGCTTAATTCAGTTGCTCTGTTGCCAGCTCAGTTTCACACACATTTTGACACCCCAGTACACGTGTGCTAGATGCAATCCTTGTCTAATGTATTCCAGGTTACAAGCTCAATGCTAGATAAAACACAACCATTTCCAAGATGCCCAACTGCATATAAAGATCAATCTACATTTTAACAACCCAGACAGAGCACCTCTAGTCATAGAATGGATTGGGTTGGAAAAGACCTTTAAAAGTCATCTGTCCAGCCCCAAACTTGGAGGTCACTTTTAAATTACCTGGTCCATACATGCATATAATCCTTCACTTATAGTTTGTGAGCACAGATTGAGTAGACAAAACACAAGCCTGGCAACAATCAGTGGTCAGGTTGCCCAAGCTCACACAGTGTTTGCAGAGGAGATGAAGGATGAGCAATATCTCAATGCTTATCTTATTGGAGGGGAGAGGCTTCAGATGGATCTGCTTGAGAAGGGGAAGACTGCATCATTCTCTCATATAGAAGTCCACCATTTTAGAAAGACTAATTGGCACCAAAGACTAATGTTTAAAGCCTACCCATTACAAGCATGAACAGCTACAGCTTTGCAAATTCAAGCAGGTGTTGGAGGATATAGAGATCTTCTAACCTGAAGACCCACATCTCCTCTTTCCCCACATGTAAGCATTTCCACTACTTATTGGTCAATACCCAGATTCATTCAAAACAGTGTTATCAGCAAAACCAGAGTATTTTGCGTTCATAGAATTATAGAATGTTTCTGGTTGGAAGGGACTTTTAAGGGGCATCTAGTCCTGCAATCAGCAGGGACATCCTCAACTACATTAAGTTGCTTAGAGCCCTGTCCAACCTGACCTGGAATGTTTCCAGGGTTGGGGCTTCTACCACCTCTCTGGGCAACCAGTGTCAGTATTTCACCACCCTCAGTGTGAAAAAAGTCTTCCCTCTATCTAGTCTGAATCTCCTCTCTTTTACTTTAAAACTATTTGCTTCTCGCTCCCTACTAATGCTACATATATTAGCTACTGTGTGTTTTCCTGCAGGACTGGGGGAGCGTAAGACATAAACAATCTCTCTATCTCCAGGTGTAAGAGTGAAACTGAAAAAAAACTGTGGAGTAGTACAGCCTAACCCCCCAGGAAGGTGATGGGCTACCTCAGCTGGCTGTACAGACCCTCAGGGCATGCTTCTGAGTTCTGCCAGCCTCGGTCTTCTGCCCAACCCCAAGCTGGAAGGTGACCTGCAAGAAACTCAAAAAAAGCCATTACTGGTTTGTGTCAGCTCAGAAAACCACAACAGGACCCAGCAGGAGGGGAGAAAAGGGCTGGAGAGGAAATCAAGGAAATTCACTTTGGCAGAAACTAGCAAAGCCTTTTTCTGAATGTTAACTATCTAATTTAATGAAGTCTAGAGATCAGTAGAGACAATTGTCACTGCCAGCTTTGATGCCAATCACAGCTCTGGAATACAAGCCAGCAAATGCATTCAACATACAGAGGGGAAAACAAAAACAAGGCAAAGATTTGAACCTTTGCTCTCATGATCCTTTAAGAAGAAAGATCACCTTTCAAAACTGTGGGGGAAAAAAGTCTTCCCAGTCAGAACAAGTCAGCAAGAAAAAGGAGAGAGAAATCACAGGGCGAAAGAGTACAACACTGTAATTTCTCTCTGTCTGTCTGTGGTGCCTTTAGGGCCGTCTTTGGGAACTATTATGGGCTGAAAACCTCTATGTGGGCTGAGAAATTAGGGAAGATTTCTGTAATCCCTGTCAGAGGAGCAGGTCTGTCCTTACCCCCTATAGACAGCTGTAAGCTTGCTGTGCCTTCATAGCAGTCCTTTCTCCATGGGAACCCCACCGCTCCCATGCTGGTGGGATCATGGAATGGTTTGGCTTGGAAGGAACATTTAAAGGTCATCTAGTCCAACCCCCTGCAGTGAGAAGGGACATCTTCAACTAGATCAGGTAGCTCAGAGCCCTGTCCAATCTGACCTGGAATGTTTCCAGGGTTGGGGCTTCTAGCCCCTCAGGGCAACCTGGGCCAATGTTTCACCACCTTTAGTGTAAAAAATATCTTCCTTCTATCTAGTCTAAATCTCCCTCTTTTAGTTTAAAACCATTACCCCTTGTCCTATCACAGTAGGCCCTGCTAAAAAGTCTCTCCCCTTCTTTCTTATAGACCCCTTTAAGTACTGAAATGCTGAAATAAGGTCTCCTGGAGACTTCTCTTCTCCAGGCTGAACCCCAACTCTGTCAGTCTTTCTTCTTAGGAGAAGTATCCTGGTATCCTCAACTCCATTACTCCCCTCACTGCATACTTAGAGGAGAATTTTTGCATCTCTGATAAGTTTTGCTATGTGCAAAGTCAAAATCTCTGTGCATCAAGGTTATAGCAAAGCAAACAAACAGTCTGGTTTCTTTCAAGCAGATTTTTCCATAGAGATTTTCAATGGAGGGAAATTTTAATTATCATTGTTGTCACTGATCAGCCATCCTCAGGCTGAAAATCCATGTTCATCTCCATTGTTGTTGGGGGGTTTTGGGGGGGGGGGTTTGTTTTTTTATTTTAAAAAAAAGAGTAAAGTTTGGGGGCTTGACTTCAGCCTTCAAATGCAGAAAGAGAGGCTCTCAGAAATTCAGCATGACCAACATGTCACACTTCAGCAGCCTCTGCTCTTAGGTCTAAGTAAAAATGCCATACATTGTATGGACTTAGAGAGTTTGGGATTACCCACCATTTTCCTATGTACACCTGATGGTCACCAAAAACCATGGACAGAAAGCCTCGATTTTAAAGACTGCAACCACAGTACAGCAGTCTAGAAACTAGATTCCCCGTCCTCAGAGACTAGAAAGCTTCCTCCCACTAGATGCAGGGCACAAGGCTTTGGTTCCCTCTGTGTGAACTTTCCAGAGATATAGAGAGCATGTTGTTTATGGTGAGGTCTTCTTCTTGGAATGAAGTCCTGGATTGTTTTGTGTTAACATATTTCAACTTGTACTTCAGTGGTCGTTTTCCTTCTTTAGCATAGGAAAACACCTGTTTCCATAACACGACCTTGCAGAACCTAAGTCTGCTTGAAGGAAAAGTTAAAGCTTTACCTCTTTCATCTCAGGAATAAGGCTTCTGTCTCAGGACTTGGGTCTCTCAGATAAATTCTGCTCATGCAGACCCCTCTCAAAGAGTTTTCATTTTTCTGAGCCCTGTCCTTCTGTGAGCAGGTGTGTTTAGGACCATACACCATATTTCCTATGAAGTTGCAACTAATGCTTTGCCCAGGGCTACTGGTTTTCCCTCCTCTGGTGGAAATGGATCACCTGAAGTGATCCTAAGCTATACTTCCCTTATATTTTCCCCTTTTCATAGACTGTCACACAAGTATTCATAAGTAATCCCATCTGTCATTAACTGTCACTATTCTTTGTTCTCTACATCACGCTTCAGGCCTGTTCTCCTGTTTCCAGCCACCAGGAGAGCCAAATTCTGGAACCAGCTCAACTCCTACAATAGGCTAGGGAGCAAAAATCCTAACCAGTTTTAAAACTCTGCCTGATAAATGAATAAGAATATATGATGTGACTGCCTGAAATATCAGGAGTCTGGACTGCATGATCCATGAGGATCTTCCCTATCTTGAGTCCAGAATTACTAAATGTAATATATGATAGAGTCACTAAAAATATCCAGCTAACCACTCAAGTCAATAACATTTTTGGTAGAATTTTGAAGGACAAGGACAAGTTAAGTACCTAAATCCCTTCAGCCCCTAGACGATATCCCAGATGCTTTTTAATTACACTTATTTAGATTGCCAGTGGTGGTAACAGAACTATATTCACATAGCAAGTTCTCATTTCCTGGTATTAATATGCTAAATCAGTGTGACAAAGTTATAGAACAAAAGGAGCATCCAAGTTTTAAACATGCTGAAATTAAAAACAAAAGAGAGATTAGAAATTCTGTGCAGTTGCAAAAGCCAGAAACTGATCTCACCTCTCCCAATCCTCCCTGCAACACCTAATTTGCATGAACATCGCCCTTCCTGTGCTGTGCATCTACTGCAGAGAGAGTCAGAGGAGACTGAATCAGGAAATACATTTCCCATTTAGATCTGAAACCACTGTGCTCCATGGTAGTCAATCTCTGTTGCACAAAGCGTATATCTAAAACAAGAATAGTCCTGAGGAAGTTGTTTCTGTATTCATGGACGGTGGCATTGAGCGCTTCCTCAGCAAGTTTGCCAATGACACCAAGCTATGTGGTACGGTTGATAAGCTGGAGGGGAGGGATGCCATCCAGAGGGACCTGGACAGGCTGGAGAGGTGGGCCCATGCCAACCTCATGATGTCCAACAAGATCAAGTGCAAGGTCATACATCTGGGTCAGGGCAATCCCAAGCACCGATACAGGCTCTTTGAAAAGTGTCTTGAGAACAGCCCTGAGGAAAGAGACTTGGGGGTGTCGGCGAATGAGAAGCTCAACATGAGGCACCAGTGTGTGCTTGCAGCCCAGAAAGCCAACCATATCCTAGGCTGCATCAAGAGAAGCATGGCCAGCAGGTCGAGGGAGGTGATTCTCCCCCTCTACTCTGCACTCGGGAGACCCCACCTGGAATACTGTGTCCAGTTANCTGCACTCGGGAGACCCCACCTGGAATACTGTGTCCAGTTATGGAGCCCCTATTACAAGAGGGATATGGGGGTGCTGGAGCAAGTCCAGAGAAGGGCCACAAGAATGATCAGTGGACTGGAGCACCTCTCCTATGAGGACAGACTGAGAGAGTTGGGGTTATTCAGTCTGGAGAAAAGAAGGCTCCGAGAAGACCTCGTTGTGGCCTTCCAGTATCTGAAGGGGGCCTGCAAGAAAGCTGGTGAGGGACTTTTTAGGAGGTCAGGTAGTGACAGAACCAGGGGAAATGGATGTAAGCTAAAGGAGGGTAGATTTAGATTAGACATTAGGAGGAAGTTCTTCACTGTTAGGGTGGTGAGACACTGGAGCAGGTTGCCCAGAGAGGTTGTGGAAGCCCCATCCCTGGAAGCTTTTAAGACAAGGCTTGATGGGGCTCTGGGCAACCTGGTCTAGTGGATGGTATCCCTGCCAGGCAGGGGGGTTGGAACTAGGTGATCTTGGAGGTCCCTTCCAACTCTGGCAATTCTATGATTCTCACATTTCCTGCTATTCCTCAGTTGTCTCATTACTCCATTGGAATAGCAAGGATATCTCAGTGAAAGTCTCATTTAGAGTTTTCTAAAAAGCTTACTTAAACACTCAAAGCTTATTTTTAGAAGACTTATCTGACAAGCTCCAGTAAAGAACCAAGATAGCAAAACCAATTATAAACAGCAAAAATACAATACAATGCAATACAGGTACTTCACAGAATCACAGAATGGTAGGGGTCAGAAGGGATCTCTGGGAATCACCTAGTCCAACCCCCCTGCTAAAGCAGCTTCACCTAGAGCAGGTTGCACAGGAACACATACAGGTGGATTTGGAATCTCTCCAGAGAAGGCAACTGCACAACCTCTCTGGGCAGCCTGGTCCAGCACTTGTCACCCTCAAAGGAGAGAAGGTTTTCCTTATGTTTAGGTGGAACTTCCTGTGTTAAAGTTTGTCCTTTTTGCCCCTTGTCCCAGCACTAGGCACCACTGAAGAGTCTGTCTCCAGTCCTTTTGACACCCACCCTTTAGATATTGATAAGAGCTCCTCTCAGTCTTCTCTTCTCCAGGCTAAACAACCACAGGTGTCTCAGCCTTTCCTCATAGGAGAGATGCTCCAGTCTCTTCATCATCTCTGCAGCCTCCACTGGACTCTTTCCAGTAGTTTCTTGGTTATTTTGCACTGGTGAGCCAAGGGCATCAAGGAGGGGAGAAGGAGAAGACTGAGATGCCAAGATCACACCTATATACATCAGCAGTATGAGGCCCCCCAAGAAATAAAGTTGTCCTATGGCAGCCTATAGATTACAACAAGGGGAATGGCAACCCAGGAACATAGTAAAGATGCTGCCTACAGACCTAAGCCTAAATCCCTCCTCTGACTGAGAGGAACCTGTGGCCCTCAGCACACCTCATCCCAGAGCTTCCCACTAAATGGAACATTTCCTTGCTTCAAATGTTCTGCTTAATAATAATAATAAAAAAAAATCCTAATTCTTTAATTGAAAAATGCAAGGGCAAGACTTGGCAGTCTGGCCCCTGCTGGAAGGATGGTCTATGTATTATCCAGCAAGTGTTTAACATGTTTGGCATGGTGCTTACATTTCTTTCTGCAAAAGATCCTAGGTTACTTCTAAAAACAGAACCTGGATGTTTTTGACAATTCTGTCTTTTTTTATTTATCTAATAGAACTTTTGAATTCAACTAAAACTCTTTACCTCCATAATTTATTGTGGCAGTGAGTTCCACAGATTAACCATATGTGACATAAAAGGGTATTTTCTTTACCAGTTTTAAATTTATTGCCTTTTAATTTAATTAGGTATCCTCCTGTGCCTCTTTCACAAGACAGGATAAATAGGAGCACCTGCTGACCTTCTTTGTGACATACATTATTTTATATACCTTTGTCATGTCACTTCTTATTAGTGTCTTTACTACACTAAATAGCTATAATCTTTTTAATCTCTCCTGTTATGGGATACTCTCCAACCTCTAATAATTTGCTTTGCCCTTTCTGAAAAGTTCTTGGGTATCCAGGTCTCTCTAGGTATTCATTTAAAGGTAACATGTAATTTACAATACTTTAATCTTTAGAAAGTCTTGCATTGTTTAGACAACAAAGTTTCTTCTATTATCTATTCTTTCTTATCTGGTGCAGATTTATCAGGAAAACAGTGCCTCTGGAATTATCTTTATAAGTAGCAATATTTACAACCAATAGGCACCAAGCTCAGCCTCAAATACATTATGTATTTGGGGCAAGCCTCTGGGGCATACCCCAGCTCAGGGCTGGTTTTACAGTCACAATTAGTTTGGAACTGTAGTCGGTTCCATCCCACACATACCTTTCTAATGCTGATGCCCACAGTGTGCTTCAGGTGACCTTACTAGACCTTCCCATAGCACTTTCTGCCAACTTTCTTCTCAATAATTGTGGGTTGGTGAATTCATTTCCTCTTTATGGAGATGGGTCACAGTCAGGAGCTCACAAGAGGGACTCCCAGAACTCAGCGTGAGCAGCTCACTCAGCACTGCCAGCTTGGGTTCCTGCTGTTGATGGAAACTAGAGAAGATTATCTCCAGTTTCAGTATCTCTGAGTTATCACATTTGCTGAACAGATAGAAATTCATGCAAGCATTGAAAGGATAGCTCAGTATAACGTCAATACCAAAATGCTGTGTACAGTTCAGGAGTTTAAGAGTTGTCAGAGCTTTCTTATCTCTCCAAAATATTTTGGGGTTCAATTTTTTTTTTTAGCAGGCAGGGGGGCTAGGTGAGATCAGGTAGGTTGCTAGCCCCAATGTAGGATAACTTCTACCACCAACAAGCAGCACAAAACAAAGGTGTTCTGATGTAACTCAGCTGTGGCTTAGGAGGAATTATTTCCAGGTATCATAGCTCTCTGTCTGCATTTGGACAGTGTGTGTTCTGTACCCCAGAAAGGTCCCACCACCATCATCACTTTTGCTTTAGGGTTCAGATTCTGTTGTTAAACTCCATACTTTAAACATTATAGTCTCTCTGTCCAGATGATTCACAATTATCTTCTTCTTTAAACCTCTTCAACTGGGACCTGCCTCCTTGAGCCTGGTTGCCATGCCATGCCAGGGCACCTGTGATGTTGGGCCCAGAGAGATGCAGCACCCAAGTAGATACTTAAGATTTGCTAAGGGCGAGCAGTTACAATGCCAGTTCATCCCACACCAACAGCTTCTGGTCTGCAGGTGCTAAGAATATAATCAGTGAAAACTCTTCCTCTCTTTTTCTTAAACAGAAAGATGTCATTTTGCACACACACAAAAAGCTGAAGCTCTGGGTTTACTCCAATTGCCTAATCCCAAGCACCTAGTGCCACAGGAGATGCCATTGGTAGTGCCAAAACCCAGGGCAGGTTGAAAGATATAACATGGAAACCATGGCAGACCCTCATCCCTCAGATCAGAACCTTGATACCAGCTGCTGCAGCCCAGGGCTTATCAAACAGCAATTCCTAGGCACTCAAGCTGAGCCTTTTCTCTGAAACTTTAGTCACAAATCAGGCACAACATTTTTTTTGTGGGAAGTGGCTGATTATTGATAGTTCAGCTATCTAAAGAGCCATGTGTTAAAGAATATGCAATTCCAATGATTGCTTTCTAAACACTAACACCCACTGGAAGGGGAAAAGAAAGCCCCAGAGCTGTCATTTATGTGGTGTTTTCTAAAACAACAGCAGTCCCAAAATTGTACAGGAAAACAGAGCCATCTACAGGGGAAACCATTCTGGTTTGCCAAAAAAATTGGATCTAATATAGCCACGTGTGATCCTGTGCAACTAGCACAAGGGCAGGACCAGTCAAACACTGTCTTAGCAGCAGAATGATGAAGGTTACACAAATATAGTCTGTATAGTAGAAGTGTTGTAAATCAAGTTTAGAGCCTTTCAGACTCTTTTATGGTTTTTAGGAAACCAATTCCATGAACATTCAACCAAAGCCACAGCTAAATTAGTTTTCCAGTGACTACATCGCAAGGTCATACACTAGTAATTGCTGGAACACAGTTTTACTGGTACACACCTTGTACACCTACCCAGGAGACAGGCTTTGTCCGAGGCTTGAGAGGTTTCACCTCTTCTTTTCACACCCAGGCCATTTCCACCAGCCCTATGCCCATGCCGTATCGGAGACTTGCAAGCCAGCAAGCAAGCTATACTTAACATAGTTGGCTACAGAAGACATAAAGCAACTCACCCTGCTTGATATACAAGGGAAAAAAGGCAACATCTGGCACTGTTTGGTATTGATTAGTGCATGTTTACCTTGCTGGTGACTGTAACAACCAGTAGATAAAACCTGCAATCTCACGACAGCACAGCGAATGATTCCTAATTGCCTTTCTGCCTCCATAGAAAAAAAACCTCAGGGTTGAAGTAGTCTTAACTAA
This sequence comes from Galbula dea, assembly GCA_013399015.1. Classification (NCBI taxonomy): domain Eukaryota; kingdom Metazoa; phylum Chordata; class Aves; order Piciformes; family Galbulidae; genus Galbula; species Galbula dea. Next base: position 5,901 of record VWZX01000899.1, on the reverse strand, counting down.
TTTTGCTGTTATCCACCTGTCCCACTATTTGTCTTCAACAGAGAAAACATTAAGAGAGAGAAAGGAAGGACAAGAAGAGTTGGCTGAAAACAGTGACTGTTTAGGCCAGGGTGTTTGGAAGTCTCAAGAAACGGTAGTGAAGCAACTGCTTAAAATGCTGGTTTAGGAAATACAAGATATAAGGTCTTCATTCAGTGTCAGGGACTGCTATAACTTAGGGAAACAGCTCTAAGAGTTTTCCCTATGGCCAGATGATAAAGAATGTTTTGTTACTTTAACACAGGGGCCTCCATACTTAGCTGGATTAAGCCAATTAAAATGGCACAGAATCAATCTTTCTTTAAATACTTAAAAGCAGATCAAAAATTAGGTTGAGCAAACCCTCCCAAATTGATTTCCATTTCTCTAATGACTGATTTATGTGATATATAAAGTTCAGTTTCATATCTAGCTGGACTTCTAAATGTTTGTATGTTCTTACTTATTCAATCATATTCTCTTGAAGGATTATTATTTTAAACTCATCCAGACTTGAGCTTTTTGAGTTATTAGAAAAGAATTCCATAGACTTACCTTTGGCTGAATTTAATAATAGTTTTAATTCAATTAAATCTAATTGAATTGCATTAAATGCATCCTGCAATTTTATATGTACTGACTGAGCTGTACAGTCAATGGAACAAAGTCATCAGTGTAACATTCTAGCTTTAATATTGTTGACACAGATATTATAGGAAACTAGGACTTTTGTGGGTAGAAAAGATTTCCCTTAGCCTAGATAGTCTCAAGACCTGTCTCAAAAAGAGCAATGCTTGTGTCTCATACTATAGTTCCCATCTAGTTCAGGGATCACATACAGAAGTACCAAGCCACAACATATCACGAGATGGCTATTGACTTCAGTGAGAACTGGATGGCCTATGACCTCTCTGGGCAACCTGTGTCAGTGCATTCTTTCTACTCCATCATCCAAGTCACCAGTGAAAATACCAAATACCACCAGACCCAGGCTCCTTGTTACTAGTTCCCACCTCAGCCATGACTCACTGACAAATGCACAATTTCCAATCAGCTGTATACCTAAAGTGTTAGATCTTCTTTTCTCCTTTCAAGCTGTGCCCAAATAGTCTAGAATAGGTACTTCATTGAAATATGGCACACAAAACCAGATCTTGCAGAAAGACATGGCTGAAAGACCCTTAAGAAGTTTAGTAAGTGGGATCATTGCTAAAATTTTTACACATACATTTATGCCCTTTTTGTGCCTGTTCTCTAAGTGAGCAGCAGCAATTTTAATCATTGCAGCAGCACTTCATACCCAGAAATCTCCACTGAAAAAAGTTAGTTAGTTTCCAAAAGCACTGATGTGTCAAAAAGTCAACAAAGCAATATTAAATACCAACAGTTGTTTCATTCAGTATCCTAAACTTAGTTAAAACATACAACTGCCCTTGATTGTTACTTTTTTCCTGAAGGGATAAACATAAATCTAATTTACATTTCTGGTTTTTTATAGGACTCTGTGTAATTTTTAGTTCATTGTAAAATATTTCTTCAGGGACAAACTCACAGTAGACAGGCTTGGTATTTGCCTCTTAATTTCTTTAGAAAGAACATTACCTCCTCATGTAATGAGGAGATAGAACAAGTATCTGGTTAATAAGCTAAATTAGAAAATAAAGAAGAAAACCAAAACTGGAAGCAAGACACATGATCTTTGTGTAAGGAACATAGTCTTTATGAGAATGTAGGTGTACATTTGGGGTAAGGGCAAGGGAAGGGGCTTCTCTCAAAGGTATTTAACTTCTAGTAACAGGAAGAGAGGAAAGAAGTAATCTAAGGGATTATCTGCACCAGATAAAAGAACTTGGATAAATTCCCATGTCTATTAACAGCTCATCTCCAGGAAAACATGGTTGAATCCACAGTCAACATAAAAATGAATGTTTTCCTCGTTGTCCTGCTTTATGTTAGAACAGAACTAACTCTGTTGTGCCAGGGTAGGTTTAGATTAGGTATTAGGAAGAATTTCTTTACTGAAGAAGTAAAGAGTGGTGAGATATTGGAGTAGGCTGCCCAGGGAGGTGGTGGAGTCACCATCCCTGGAGGTTTTTAAGAAGAGGATTGATGTGGTTCTTCAGGGGATGATTTAGGGATAAAGAGTAGTGTAGGGCTATCGGTTGGACTAGATGATCTTGAGGGTCCTTTCCAACCATAATGATTCTGTGATTGTGTGTGATTACTTCTTAGTTATAACTCCTCTGAGAAACTGCACTTTCTGAAACTAACAGCATGTTTTCATAGACACAGCCAGCTTCTAGCAGTAATGAGGCCTAATGTTAAGATTTACTATCAGGGATTGGTATGCAAAGAAATGTCACTGCTAAATCTTTTGTCTCATGTTGGGGGCTGCAGGGTAAAGGCTGCACCTTCAGGGAGGAGCAGACAGCACAGGTGGCTCCAAACTGACCAGCTGAATACATCATATTCTATATATAAACTGGGGGTCAGCTCCCCCTTGCTAGATGATTATTCTTGGTTGCAAGGTTATTCTCGGTTGCTAGCTTTCTAGATTGCTAGATTATTCTTCCTTTTTGGCTCTTTTTCTCCTGCACTTCAGTGATCCCTAGGTTCCTGCATCCAGTGCCAGGATCCAGCTCCTGAGCCTCACTCATCTGCTGCTGAGGCCTTCTGCTGCAGTATCAGTGGTGACTTAATTACCATCAAGGGGGGTTGGGTTCAGTATTGGGTTTGGCACATATTTGCATATATTTCATTTATCATCATCATCATTATTATTATTATTAAAGCAGTTTTAGTTTTATTTTCCAATCCACAAGTCTGTCTCTCTCTTACCCCCTTTCCCTTCCTGTGGTGGAGGGGGAAAAGAGGATAACAGGGAGCATCTGTCATTGGGTTGGTGGTCAGCCCAGCCTCATCCCTCGACATGCATACAAAATTTTCTCCCAGGATCTTCCAGCATGAGGAGCAGGAGTAGATGACAAAATCCATGGGTAGATGTCTGCGGGGTTAAGCCTCTCCTGCTGTAAACCACCATCCTTCCTCTCCACCCCCTCCTCTGAGCTCATAAAGCCCACATAATGCTCTCCTCATTCATGCTTTACTTTGTGTAAAAGCAGAAGGACAAATTAGCTAGCAATGCACTTAGGGAAGGTTGTTAGTGGTGGAGGAATCAACTGGGAGACAGCTTTTTCTATTTCTCCACAACTGGCACACACATCAGCTCATTCTGGCTCAAAGTCTCAGGTTTTCCAAAATGCCAGATGAGCCCTTCTGAATTCTAACTTTCAGTTCTAATGTTCATGGCTACTAATTCCACAGCACAACCATGAGGAGATGCCTCTACGTTTTGAGCTCATGGCTGGCTGACCCTAAGTTTGATGCAAGCTGTGCAGGGCCATGACAGATGGTCAGTGGCCATTTGTGAGGGCAAGAGAAGTCCTAGCAGGCATCAGAGGTGGCTTCTCCATGACCTCTCTTGAGTGGATTCCCCTCTTCAGGGTACGTTAACACAAAGTACACAGTGAGAAGATAGCCAAGCTTCGTGTGTCTACTAGAGACTCCTGACCACACCAGTCACTGAGCTGAGTGGGCATCTGCAAAGCCAAAAACCATAGGGAAAAATGCCGATATCTAAACAAACTTCAAAGGACAGAAACTCAGCTGGGATAAATGAGTGTAGCTTTGACAAAGTATGTGGGTCTGGCTGCAGCTGTTTACATTTTTAGAGCTACAGCTCAGGCAGACTTTGGAATGGGGAAATGCACTACCTCACCACCCTAGAATCACAGAATCTTCTTGGTTAGAAGAGACCTTTAAGATGATCAAATCCAACCATTAACCCAGCACTGCTCAGTCACTAAAAAACCATGTCACAAAGCACCACATCTACAGGTCTTTTGAATCTCTCCAAGGATGGTGACTCCACCACTTCACTTGTCAGCCTGTTCCAGGACTTGATAATCCTTTCACTGAAGAAACTTTCCTAATGATCAACCTAAACCTTCCTTGGTGCAACTTAAAGTCATCTCCCCCTGCCCTATCACTTGTTACATAGCAGATTAGACTGCCCTCCACCTTCTTTCAGGTAGTTGCAGAGAGCAAGAAGGTTCCCATGCCTCCTTTTCTCCAGGCTAAACAACCCCAGATCCCTCAGCTGCTCCTCATAAGACTTGTGCTCTAGACCCTTCATCGGCTTCATTGCCCTTCTCTGGACATGCTGCAGCTCCTCAGTGCCCTTCTTGTAATGAAGGGCTCAAAACTGAACACAGTATTTGAGGTGTAGCCTCATCAGTGCTGCGTACAAGAGGACGATCACTTCCATAGTCCTGCTGGCTATACTCTTTCTGGTGCAAGCGAGGACGCTGTTGGCCTTCTTGGGCACCTGGGCACATTGCTGGTCCTGTTAAGCCAGCTCTCAACCAAAACCCCCCCAGGTCCTTTTCCATGTGGCAGCTTTCCAAGCACTCCTTCCCAAGCCTGTAGCATTGCATGAGGTTGTTGTGACCCAAGTACAGGACCCAGAACTTGGCCCTGTCTTGCTTTATAGCTGGGCAAGCTGCAGTAAGCCAGCACTTATATCATCCTTGAGTGCTACCTGCCAGCCAGGACAAAAATTTCTCTTTTAGTTTTAGGGTTCATTCATGGTATTTCGTAGCAGATTTATGGAACAAGTTTTCTTTTAGGTTTTTCTTTGTTTTACTTGTGTCTTGAATCAAGAACTTACACCAGGCAAATCATGACAGCTAGTCTCCTATAGGTCTACACAAGAGCCCTAAATATCACTTCTATGACCAAGTTGTAGAATTCCTAAGAGTAAAGGGAAATAATGCTAGTGGCTATGTACACAAGCGATGATTCTTGATCTGGTTTGACTAGAAATTTCCTGAATCTTTTTTCAGTATGATGGGTAGAGAACAATCCTGTACACCCTTGGATGCCCAGGTAGAGAGCTAGAAAAGTTCTGCATTTGTTCACAGACTTAAAGTCTCTGCACAAGTACAAGAGGAATAAAAATGAACTCCAAGCCAAGGGCAAATCATGGACTTTAATGATCTGTGAGCACATGTGCTTCTTAAACACTAGATCTAAGGAAAACGCACAAGTTTGAGGAGCTCCCTGAAGCGACTCAAGTTTATTGTGTTCACCTCCAGTGAATATAGTCTTAAGTTATACAAAAAGCCATGCTATTTATTGGTCAGATATGTAAATCACATTTAGATCAGACTACATGACTAGATAAATTCAAAACACAGTACATACATTCAAATCACAGCACCACTTCTGTCTGCTGAGGCTTCAGGCTGGAGCTTCTCTCCCCCATTATTTTCTTGATCTGCTCTCAGAGTTTATTGCAACCTCAGCATTTCCAGTGAGCACCAAGGAAAAAAATATTATGTTTCCTGTTGGTTACTTGATTGCCAGTATACTAGGACTTTACATTGATTTTCTGTCCTCAGCTACTAATGTGGTGCACTCCTCTCTAGTTTTCTCCTCACAGGTCACTAAGATTTATGGCTGACCTGAAGGAGATGAAGCTAGAAGGCAGACTCCTGAATCACCACTGCTGAAAGCTACCTGCTGCTGACCAACACTGCACCACACACATCTTCTGAAGGTTTCAGAACACCCCAAAATCTACAGTGGACATTTTGTTCTTCATGTTGGAGAGCTTGGCTTATTCTTGCAATATTTACTGTCTGGTTAGTTCACTTCATCTTCACTCTAACCAAATTTTAGCTTAGCTGTTAGATAAAAAAGCAGTATATCTGAACAATCTGCTTTAGAAAATGCAGGGTCATCACCAAGACCCTGCTTGGTAAGGCACTGCTTAGCAAGAGGTCTCCAAACTGGATAATCATTGGTCTTTCATTACTCTTT